>JARYHS010008074.1:170356273-170404109 GCA_031002005.1 Vandiemenella viatica | reverse complement strand
ATTATATTTTCCTGTAGAAAATTTAAACGGGCTCAGGATTCCATGATCAAGGAATTAGTCAACATAGGAATCCCTCTCCCTACCAACCTAATCGTACTCCTAGTTTGTGATGACAAAGCAGTATACAACAGCCTTATGAGATTCCTAAAAAATGGAAATATAGAAATCTAAGACCTCACCATCGGTAAATAAAAATGTCAATCAGCATAAAATGAATTGTATAAATGACTACAACGATTCTGTTTTATTCCTGAAAGATTTTAACTACGAGTAGTAAAGTATGACTTAAAATTGTCATCAGTATAATAAAAACTGTAAGTAGTATAAGTACAACTATAATTAGCATAAGCAAGATTGTAAATAGTATAATCAAACCTGTAAATAATTAAGCATAATGAATTATCTTACAATTCACGGCTGTATGGTCATATAACCGAACGTGAATAAAATAAAATAATAATTTAGACTCATGTCGGTATTGCCTCACGTATACCTGAAAAATGACTTCAAAACGAAGTGTATCAATTGCTACAGCGATTCGGCTTTATACCTGAGAGACTTTAATTACGATTAGATAAGTTCTATTTAAAATTGTAACCAATATAATCAAAATTGTAAGTAGTATAAGTATAACAATAATTAACAGATGCAATATAGTAATGAGTATAATCAAACATGTTATTAGTTAACTATAACGAATCATGTTACAAGTGATGGCTGTATGGTTACATAACCGAATGTCGATAAATAAATAAAAAAGTTTGTTTGCAGAGATATAGTTCCTCCACAATAGAAGAAAAGGACGTTATGGTTAAGAACATTTATAAGGTATCCACAACCATGCAGGAAAGAAATATATGGAGACGACACAAGGGACCTTCAACACGCATTGAAGTGACGCCGGGTGGATGAGGAGTGGGGAGGCGTGGCCGCCATATTTCCTATCCATACAGACATGGGTATATGTACAAAAACATCAAGGGGACTCTAGGATAAATGTGACGCTGCAATCTGGTGATGGATAATTATGTAACTCGATGAGACAAATAAAAAATGAAGAATAAAAGTTTTTGATATCCTGCTTAGTTTTCGAGATATATTGTCTAAAATGTAAGATGTTTTGGTTGGAATTCAGAAGAAAAAATTGGTCAAAGCCAAATTTGATGATGGATTCTTATTTAAAAAGACGAGACAAATAAAAAAATAAAGAATAAAATTTTCGATATCTCGCCTAGTTCTCGAGATATACTGTCTCAAAAACGAGGTGTCTTGAGTTGAAATGCAGAAGAAAAATTTCGCAAAAGTCAAATTTGATGATTTATTCTTATTTAACACGACGAGACAAATCGAAAATAATGAATAAAATTTTCGATATCTTGCTTAGTTGTCGGGATATACTGTATCCAAATTGAGGGGATTGGGTTGGGATGCGGCCTGGAACAAAAATTAATTCTGCCAAAGCCACAATGAATTACATGGTGGACTTGCAGAATGGATATTTCAATTTTATTACTACCACTCGTGGTTAGGTTGAAATGCGGCCTAGACCAGAATTAAAATAGTTATCTCGTTACCATACATCGTAAGCTTAATTGGAAATATCTGGAAGTAGTTTACATCGCGATACACGTTTTGTCACAAACATGGTTTTCATGAAATTACTAACAATAATAGATAAATTATTTGTCCCTTATGGAACAACAAAACCATTCTGATACAGACTGCATTTAGACCTAACCACGATCTCCATTAAATTGCCGCTACAGAATCAAACTATATAGACATACCCACACACGCGTATTTGAATCGCAAAATGCATTTGGGGTAACAACATCGTTTGCTTCATCAAGATTCTTAGATTGCATAGCATAATTTAACAAATTTAATTTCATCATAAACTGTCATTATAAACTGCAACGTGACGAAAGAAAGTGCAATACTAAATTTAGTGAATTGCGATATAAATTTCACCCCTTTAAATCTCATTTTGAACAATCGTTAAAAAGTAATGCTAGTCTATTATGTGCAAAATAGCAAGGTATGCTGATTTTCTACATAACACCAAGAAAAATTTGAGAACAAAGTCATCCTGTTGAGCGCTATGACTAAATGTTTATAGACAGGCACCAAACTTGCCAATACCTATTGCACACTTCAAGAACAATAATTAAAATGCAACTTACTTAAGAAATGATATCCCAGTTTCTTTACTATCTGGCCTATTTATGCAAGCGTATGCAGCAAAAGATGGCATTATAAAAAACTTAGACACATTAGAAAATGAAATAATCACAGCATCAAACACAATGTGAACTTAGCAATTGTAGGGATAGGTAATATGGCCGCCGCCGCCCCCGCGCTGGCGCAGTATCAGCCGAGAGTTTAGAGGCGGCGTCACAGATTTAACGTTATTTCGTCTCCATATATTTCTATCCTCCATGTCCACAACATCTATGAAAGACTCTATCAATTTAGTTCTCACCAATGATACCATCATCGTTACAGATTTCAACATTCTTCATACTTTACTGGGATGTAACCAAATTTATGGGAATGCGATTAAACTAATAGAATTCACCAAGTCTTAAAAGGTTGCAGAGAGTACTCTCTCCACTAAAAGTGGACAAAAAATATCTATAGGTAATAATAATAGATTTTTATGATATTAAGACATAACTTGAATTGGAAGTCAACGCGTAGTAATGATAAGTACGCCAAGTTGAATATTTAACCCTTCATCAAGTAGGTGTTAACCAATTATATTCTGGCAACTTGACTAACAATTAAAAGTCATTTAAAGAATATCTAAAATTTATTACAACTCAAAATTAACATAATTAATGAGAACTGATTAATATCAACAAGAAAAATGTATGTTTCTTGAAAAAGTGCTCTTCAGACATATATGAAGTAAGGAATTGTTTGTAGAGAAAAATAAACAAAAAATGTTTAATCAGCGTACATGAATAATTAATATTTGACACAAATAACGTAAGGGATTCATAGTTGGTGAATTTTGCTTTCATTTCAGCCGTTATAATTTTTCTGAAGATAGGAGCAAAGGAACAAAGGTAATTGAGAATTGTACAGCAATAGAGTTAGAATTTATATTTATGAGTTGAATTAATGGGTGAAGGTGTTTTCCATGTAACAAGATAAATAAGCATTTTGTTACCATGGAGGAAAGTATATATGGAGACGAAATAACGCTAAATCTGTGAAACCTCATATAATAACTCGTCTCCTACTGCGCGTGCGCGGCAGCCATAGGAATAACTCCGAAACATTGAGCTGTTTGCACTGTGTCTGCTGCTGAGAATTTTTCATTTTCTAATATTCTAAAGTTTTCTATAGTGCCAAGTTATGTTTCATATGGTTTCACAAACAGACAAGATAGGAAACAACCTGAAATAACGTTTCATAATTAAGTCGCATTGTAATTATTGTTTTTGAAGTGTCTGATAGGTAACTGCAACATCGTTATAAATTTATTCATTGCTCTCAACAGTATAATGTCGTTTTCAAATATTTGTTGGTGTAGACAATCAGCATAGTATGTTACTACTTTGCACATAAAAGGCTAGCCTTATTGTAAACAAGTGTTGGACGTCTGATTTAATCGGGTCAAGTTTACATCGTGATACAATGAATATGGTATTCTGCATGCTTTAGTCCAGTTCAGTTTACACTGAAAGTGTACGTTGAAATTAATTGTGATAATTTGTGCTATGCGAGCTATGAAACGTGATGAAGCAAATGTTGTTGTTACCCCAAATTTAGTTCGCGATGCATTTCATGTATTTAGGTGTGTCTACATAGTTTGGTTTTGTAACGACAATATTAATGGAAATGTGGGTAGGTTGAAATGCAGCCTATACCAGAAGGGTGCAAACAACGAGAACTAAACGAACTAAATTTTTATTGTTTACTTTCAATTTCTCTCGTCATGTTACCTATAATCTATAATCAAATTTGATTTTGGGGATAGTTTTCTTCTGGAGTTCAACCTAAAACACCTCCATCGCGTTTCATAAGAATCTAACATCAAATATTACCTTGGAGAAATGTTTCTTCCGAATTTCAACCCAAAACACCTCACTTTTGAGACAGTATATCTCGAGAAGTAAGTAGGATATAAAAAAAATTTATTCTTCATTTTTGGTCTGTCTCATCGAGTTTCATAATAATCCATCATCAAATAGCGGTTCCATGGTTGTCGTATGATTCCCTCGAGGTTTTTGTGCCTATTCTCCGTGATTCTACAGCCGAGCAATATGGCGACTTCCCTACCCCACTTCTCTTTACCCGGTTTCGCTCCAGTACGTGGTGAACGTCCCTTGATCGTCTCCATATATTCCTTCCTCCATGTTTGTTACGTTAGTGGTTAATATATTCGCTGATTGTAATTTGGGAGAAATATTGTCTGATGTGTTTGTTATAAGGTATCAATAACGATCACTGGAGCAAAGATTATTCTAGGTCTTAATTAATTTTAGTTATTTTTTAGGTGAACGTATGAGATTAATACTGACTAGCGTGATCATTTTCTGCGCAGCGGTTGCTGAAGAAAAAGTTTTTTCTTTTTACAGTAGCACCGCAATTTTTTAAATAAACGTATTACGATTAGTAAATTAATAAAATATTTTCTGTGGGTTATATTAATTAGCAATTAGAGGTTTAAAGAAAGTTATTGAAACTATGAAAAATAATAAAGTTAGTGATGATAACGTGAACATCGGGAAATTGGATAATTCGTGGGAAAACGAATCACTGAAAATTCCTGAACAAGCAGAAGATACTGTAAAATGAACAGAAGATCGAATAATAAATGCCCGACAAATTCTAAATATTTTAAAGAGTAAAATGGATAGCGTTGTGAAAAAAGAACGAGAAAGTGCTAGAGGAAATGAGTAACAGTAACAGTACAAGCAATAAAAAGAAAGTTTTCGAATGAAATAAAAAAAAAATATAATGAACACTGGGAAGCACGACCGAAATCAGAGATACTGTAACTAGAATGCTCCAGTACTAGGAAAGAACTGGGCCTGAAAATTGACTGGCTGGCTGGTGAATGTGGATGGCCATACTGGGATCCGAGAGAATAAATTCAGAAGGATAATGAAGAACAAAATAACACATGCCAAATAAAAACTGGTTATGGATTATCACAAAAATTTAAAACAAGTAAAGGTCGGACACAAGGGTACCCTATGTCAACAACCCTATTTAAAATTTAAATAGATGTTAGTTTGAGAACATGGTCTCTAAAGTGTAATAGAATAGGTTTAGAAATAATAGCTGGAAAATATCTACATCATTTATTATTTTTTGATGACCATAGCTGAGGATGCAAATTATATATGTAATCAACTGTCAAAAAGAATATAAAAAATGGGACTTGAAGATTAACTATCAAAAAACAGAATATGTTACTAATGATACGGACAAGTTGTACATTGATGGAATAAAAATTAAAAATGTAAATAATTGTTGTCATTTGGGTTCTATTTTAGAAATAGAAGGAAAATCAAATATGGAAATTAATAAAAGAAGTACCAATGGCCGGAAGTAATCGGGATGCTCGATTTACTTCTATGAAGGAAGAATGCTATGAAAAGAACAAAAAGAATTATATTTAAGTCATTATTGGAGAGTATAGTCTTATATGGATCAGAAACCTGGACAAGCATTAGAAATGGAAGATCAGCAAGAATATCAAGAAAAGAAAAAGTAAGTAATACCGAAATAATGAGGCAAATGGAAGTGAAAGAAGAAATGAATGAAATTATAGAACAAAAAAGATGGCCGTGTATGAAGGATGGAAGACACTAGGCTACCAAAACGTGTACAGGAATGGGAGGTTAAAGGAAAGAGGAAAAGATGACGGCCCATGCTTAGTTTGCATCAATAAATTACTTGTGGTGTTTTTACGGACCCCCCCACCCCCTCTGGCAAGACTTCGTGAGATCTGGTCCGACCCCCCCCCCTCCCTCTAGTGAGATTTGGTCCGTGAGAGCCCCCCCCCCCCCAGAAATCGTCCTCGCAACTTTTTGAGACCTTTTTTTAGGTCTCACCCTTTCAAAGCCGGTTACACCCCCACCTTTCGATGAAAGTAAATGGGATGTTTGTATGTCTGTTAGTTTTGTAGAGTTTGAAAAGCTTTTTAAAAATAAATATTGTAACTTCAAAGAATAAGACGTAATTTCTGGGAGTGTAGGTTTTACAAGCTACAAAATGGGAGACTACTTGAATTTTGTGAACGGAAGCGTAAGGATTCGATGAAGAGATGATTGAAGTTTTGTTTAAAAAAATGTAGCGGTACCTCAATGTGATAGTATGGATGAGTTCTTGAATACAATAAGTAGGACCGACATTTGGCAAGATGTCAACGAAATGGCGAGAATTGAGAAGACAATGGTGAATTATGAAAGTAGTTGGAAGCGGCAGATGAGTAATAATTACCATAGAGAGAAAAGAGATGTTGAAGGAACAACAGGTATGGTAATAGAGCCAGGGCCGGATTAAGGCAGCGCTTGGCCCGTAGCAAATGCGAACAAGAGGCCCTCGGTTTGCTTTTGGTACTCAAGTTTAGGATATTATTATATGAAATAAGACAGCATCTTTAAAAAACTGCCTTTCGGGATTTAATGTGGGCAAACTTAGAGATTACACTAGTGAAATCAATATTTCTAAGCAAATCATAATGTTCATTAAAGCCAGATCATTTAGAGATTCTTGTCCCATTGTGTTCCTTAGCTCATTTTTCATGCGCTTCAGTGTTGAAAAAGAACGTTATCCGCTGCAGTTGGTGACCAACAAACTCAAGTAAATGCGTCACACGATTTCTAAATTTGGAAAACATGATTCTAAGGAATTTTCCACTAGGAATGTATAATATTTATGTTCTAAAGCTTCGTGCTTCTTGCTGTCAATAGCAGCAGCCACATCTGTTTCCAGCACTTCAGCGAAATATACCAGCTCGTTGCCTAGACTGTCTTCTACATCAACTGGGTACGCACTGACAATGATTGGAGATCTTTTCAAGATTTCTTCTGCTGTTAAAGACTTTTAACTCCTAAGCATTCCAAATACACTGGTCACTTGATGGTATGCTTCCATACGTTTAGCTAATGCAGATAACACATTATCAATTATGACAATAAACACCTGAATCTCAAAATGTTATCTAGGTTTTTGGTTTTCTACAACTTCATCGAGTATAGTAGAGCCGCTGTAATGGTCCCACTTTGTGTTTCGCTTGCTTTTTCTTGCAGTCAATTGCTGATATTCTTCACAACCAGTTAGGGATTTGGCTTTTGCCTCTGTATCTAGGAATGTGGATCGCATTGCTTGGACGTACTCGTATAGTGATTTATAAAGAGCGTATCCCGTGTTAAGGTCTTGATGAGACAACTGCAGAGAAGCGTTAATCGCTTGCAAGCGCTCTAGAATTTCGTTTCATGCAATAGTTATTATTCTCGTTTTTAACTTGTCCATTATAGAAACTAGTCCGTAAGCTTGATTATGACACTCTACATTTTGATCCTCGTTGTTAGATACGTTATCCAAAACTTTTTTGATAGTGTTAAAACCACATAAAAGCGCCTTCGTCGCATCAGCTCGGGCAGACCACCTAGTGTCTGATAAACTTTTCAAAACTGGATTTTTTGAACAGCTATCTTTCAGTGGTTTCGTTAAAAAACCGCACAGATAATTTGAAGCGGAAAAAAATGAATAAAGGCTTTCAATGAAGTCGAATAAAATGGATGTTTCTGTACAGCAATCTGCAGCGCACTTAGCAACCAGAATTAATGAATGTGAGAAGCAGGGAATATATTCTGCGTACTTATTTATCTCCTTAATTCGTGCTGGTAAGCCGCTGTATGTCCCACTCATGTTGCTGGCATTGTCATAACTTTGCCCTCGACAATCCTTTATATTAAAATCATTGTCATTTAAAAAACCTAGTAAACTCTGAGTGATCTGTTCAGCCGTATGGCCTTCCATATCCAAGAATCTTACAAACTGTTCCACTGGTCCAAATGGCAGGACATAGCTCACGAACTAGTCAATTGGTCTACATGCGATATGTTTGGAGTAGAATCCAATGAAACAGAATAGTATTTTCACCTCTTAATTTCACAAATAATGTGATCTCGTAGGCTTGACGCAATTAGATGGACAAATTCCCTACATGTCGTTTTTGACAAGTATGACGTATGTCCCTTTCCTTTGTTTGCATAAATATGAAAAATGTTCAGCCAGAAATGTGTCAAATTTAGCCATTAATTCTAATAAACCTAAATAATTTCAATTGTGAGGAGAACCAATGATTTCATCACTACCCCGAAATACAAGACCTCGTTCTGCTAAAAAAAATATAATTGCGGTAATTCTTTCTAAAAGTGTTAGTTCGGTCTCTATTTGGCTCACAAGTTCAGAATCGACACGCGCATCCCTTTTGTTGCGAACTAACAGTGAAATTACTGATTGCCGATGAGAAGTGATTTCTTCACGTCTTATCAACAAAATGTGCACGTTCTTCCAGTACCAGTAATTTAATCCGTCTTTCGTTAAGCGTGCCGAACTATCTGAATCCGTAACTTTGCAAACAAAACAGAAAAGCTTCCCTTTAGTTTCAGAATAACACAGCCAATCTCTAACGTGAGTTTTATCCATTAGTTTATGTCTATATGACCTCTAACAGAAACGCGGTTTATTGTCACTGTTATATATTTTTTCTGAAGACAAAAAATTGCTGTCATATCGCTGTCCACTTCGCTACTTCCTTTTGCAATCCAATAATTTCGATCAAAGTTGGTCGGCCATTCACCAATATCATTAGAGTACATTTTACTTTCATTTTGTTTTTGGCTTAGTAAAGAAGATTCAATAACACCTGGTAGCATGTGATATGCTTTCGACCTCTCTTTGAGAACTTGCTGTATGTTCGAGTGGGAGTGCACTATCACTTGTACTAATTGAGACTTTGTCATCTGTACAACGGGACGCAATTTTTGAGTTTTATATTTCAATTTCTTTAGATTTAGGAACGTCATTATGAAAATTTAAAAAACTCAGAAAGCTTATATGTCTTTGACATATCAGCTTGGATCTTTTTTTCATTTTCATCTTTACTTTTTGCACTTCAAGAAGCGAAACGCCTTACTATATCTCTAGGGTCTGCTGCTCATATTGGTTACTCCGACCTGCAAAAAATAGAAAATAAACAACTAAATTAAATGTATGGTTGAGGTAATTGAATCTAAAAACTAATGACGATATTTCATTTCTACACTATGTTCTTCTGGTAGTCTTCTATCCAATTACATCATAAAAAAATGTTGTGATACCGTACATAAACAAAACAAATTCTTACCTTATGCTTCAGTGCGTATAGTTATCCCCGTTTCACTGTATCTATAGAATTTTAAAGAAAACAGTAGTTAGCATAGTATATTAGTACACCGCTAATGGCAAAAAAGAAGACAATAACATAAAAGAACACCCACACGTGTATTATGTGGCAGGAACTTACGACTGTAATAGTATCCACTAAAGACAATGTTTAGACTATCCATTCAGTTAAAAAAAAATACGCGTGGCGGTGACCTTTTAGCTCTACCGCCCAGAGCAACTGACTCATGTTTGACGAGGCGGCTATCAAATTCCTAGATTCGTCACTGCTGGTAATTAACAGAAAACGATTCCAAATTGTGGGGTTATACGAACAACTCGCAGACAATATTAGAGAATTCCCCTGGTATTGCTGATTTATTCAGTTTGCCAAACGTATTTACGATGTGACCATCGTTCACTCTTGAACTAACTACTATACTACACCAAAAAATTAAGAAAATTTGAGGATTCCCATATTTTAATTATTTTTTGTCTATTTTAACGCATTTAGAAAACATTAATCATCAGAAAATTAATTAGTAAAAATTATAAATAATGTCTGCGTTAGTTTCAGACAATGTCGGCTGCCATCAAGAAAATAAAATTATGTTTCTGTGTCTACTTTCTTTTTGCTCTGCACGTTTCAAATATAACTTTCCCAAGCAACTGAGGTAATTTTTGTAACTGAAATTAAGATCTTTAATTTTTCTCCCTGTGGCCAGAAATCGCAATGGTGCTATGAGGCGTTGTTCTGTATCGCTTTTTGAGGTTAATGGACCAACTTTTTCTAACAAAAACGTGAAACTGGTGTTTTCAATTCTCAAGTAGCTTTTGTAATCCTCATTATCATTTCGTGCATTTCCTTGCATCACAGTAGTTTATTCGATGAAGAAACAATTTTTTGATCCACACTTTTACTTTTTTTCTCTAATTCCATAGAAAGAAAAAAGACAAAGTACTGCCATTTTTCTCATTGAAATAATGCGCGATGAGGACATTTCTGTGGAGGGAGAAGTACGAGTGAAGACTGGTTGGAACATCTTGTTGTATTCTTTGCTCGAGTGAGTATTAATGGGTGAGTTCATCTGGTGGTAGTCCTACAGCAAGGTTCTACAAGTCAGACCATGAACGGACTGCTTAAGCTAATTTAAGTATAGTTACCGTGTGCATTTTTGTAATTCGGTGCCCAATGCTCAGTCGCGTGTCGGCTAGTTCAAATATGCCAGCTCCCAACCACTACAACAGTGGTTCCCAACAGGTGGTCCGCGGACCCCCAGGGGTCCGCGAGCTATGCCAGAGGGGTCCGCAAAATGCTATTAGAATAAAAAAATATATTAAATATATTTCGTATGATAACAAATTTTTTGTTTTGGCCGTTTCCTGCATGAGCAGAGCTTTAGCGAACGGCTAACTTCTGCGTCTAGCAGAAAATAGTTCTGCTGTATGCCGTTAGACTGCGCGCGCTGCCTCTTTGCAGCTGACAACTGACAGTCACTTTACACAGAAATTCGTATTTCAGACGACAATCGGCCATTGTTAATTTATTGCCAGTGCTTTCACAGACCGTGTTCAGTATTCAATATTCTGTATTACAACAGTAGTGTTTGTAAAGCGTTGTTTTTTCGCGGAAGCTACAGTTCGTGTAGTTAAAAATGGACCGTTGGTTAAAAAGTGGTTCGTTAAAACGAGAAAGGTCTACAGATGAAGAGGAAGGTAATGCATTTGATGTGCAAGCAAGTAAGTCAGTGACTCTCGAATCGAAGTCAGTGTCCATTGAACCTAAATCGTCGGCGTACCTTGAACCTAACTCTTCCAAGATCAGTGTTAAGCTTACTGGAAAAATTAGAAAATATAACTCTGATTACTTGGAAATCGGTTTTACGTTCACTGGACCTGAGCAACAGCCTAAACCTCAATGTGTAATTTGTTATGAAAGCCTTTCGAATGAATGTATGAAACCAGCAAAACTCCGGCGTCATCTTGAAACAAAGCACCCAGAGTACAAAAGTAAGTCATTAGATTTTTTCAAAAATAAATTAGGAGAGTTGAAAATATCTCGTAAAACAATTACTAAACACTCTGGTGCAAATGTAAACGAAAATGCAACCCTTGCGTCTTACGAGGTGGCTCAGCTTGTTGCTAAATGTGGGAAAAACCACACAATTGCTGAGGAACTTATACTGCCATCAGCAATAATACTTTGCAAGAGAATGTTAGGTGATGCAGCTGCTAAGGTAATAGGAACTGTCCCGCTATCAAATAATACTGTTCAAAGACGAATTACTGATATGGCAGTTAACATCGAAGAAACATTGTTGGCTAGACTTTGCATGAGTGACATGTACGCTCTACAATTGGATGAAAGCACAGACATATCTAAAAAAGCTATAATGTTGGTTTTCGCACGATTCTTATGGGAGGACCAAGTGTTTGAAGATTTCCTTTTTTCATGCGAACTACTGCATACAACAGCAGACGATATTTTTACTGCATTAAATAATTATCTCAATGAACACGATGTCACCTGGAAAAAATGTGTAGGCTTGTCGACGGATGGAGCAAAGTCAATGGCTGGCAAAAAAAACAGGACTTCTAGCTCGTATCAAAGCAGTAGCCCCTGAGGTGAAATGGACTCACTGTTGTATCCATCGTGAAGCCTTAGTAGTCAAAAGATTGCCTGAACCTTTGCAAAAGATACTTAACGAAGTAGTTCAAATCATTAACTATATTAAAACTCGACATCTGCAATCCAGATTATTTTCTTTATTGTGTAAAGAGATCGGCAGTGAGCATGAGCAACTTCTTATTCATACAGAAGTAAGATGGCTTTCTCGAGGTAGGATCTGTCAAGATTTTTTGAACTTAGAGACGAGGTTCGTGTCTTCCTTCTTGACACAAAGTACGCGGATTTTCTCACTAACTTCTCTTGGCTTTGCTCAGTTGCGTACTTAGCTGATGTGTTTGAACACTTGAATGTGTTAAACTTGACTTTACAAGGAAAAAATGTAGACATGTTCAAAGTTGAGGATAAGATTAGTGCTATGGTCAAAAAATGTCAAATCTGGGCGTCAAGAATAGAAAACGAGTCACTAACTAACTTTTCTACTTTAAAACAATTCTTGGAATCATCAGAGGAGAGTCTGCCTGACCAGATCAAGATCAATGTAGCCGATCATCTACGCAGCCTAGCCACCACTTTTAGAGAGTATTTCCCTAAACCTGACCCTGACGACAGATGGATTCGAAATCCTTTCAGCTGTGAAGAAATAGACAAAATCCATGGCCTCACTGTAGAAGAGCAAGATCAACTTGTGGATCTGTCCAGCTGTGGTACGATGAAAAACATTTTCATCTGTGATAAAATTACAGACTTCTGGGCATCAGCACGCAAGGACTACAAGAAACTTGGAGATAAGGCAATGAAAAAGATTCTTCCATTTGCAACCACATATCGGTGTGAGCAAGCATTTTCTTCCATGTGTTTCATGAAAAACAAATATAGGAATCGACTCGACATACGGTCGGATTTCAGATTGAAAGTTTCAAGTTTGGAACCTAATATTTCAGAAATAATGAACTCAAAGGTCAGATTGAACTCATCTCATTAAGAATTGAAAATTAAAACTAACTGTATACTGATGGAGTACTTTCAAATAAATAATACCTTGTATGAAATTAGTGTTTTTCTTATTTTTCACACATATCTACTCAATGCAATCTCATGTGTAGTACACTTGAAAGACCAATACACTCAGTTTTAATTTTTTCCTGTCATTTTCAGTTTCATACTCAATTATTATTTTTTAAGGAGTTTCTTATACTAAACACCCAGATTTGAAGACAAAGATTTTGAGCACTAATAAAAAAATTAACAATAACAATGATGGCTAAATTGAAAAAGTTTTAAGCTCAATATTTGTTTCAATAATGAATATATCAATGTTGTTTATAAGTACCAAATATAGAAACGTATAAAAAGACTCTTGATTGGGTTTTTTTAGGTATTTGATACTGTGATATGACAAAGTACCAACCATGCTCGATGAGGGGGTCCTCGAGAAAATTGTTGGGAACCACTGCACTACAACACTACGACTTCAAGTCGCACGCATGCGCGGCAATATCAGCATTTACCGCGTCTAAAATACGGGGAGAATTATATAACGGAAATAGATATCCACATGTTAATGTGTATTCTGTACCCTATTTTAACTGTCACAAATTAAATGAATGAAAAGCTATGCAGCTTGACTACGATACACGCACGCATACACTCTAGCCCAGCGCAGTTTTCTATCCAACCACACTCACCACTCAACCAAGCCACGTTATTTATGGACGCTCCCTAAGGAATGAGAGAGAAATCACAGGGGTAATATGGAAAACTAAGAACCGAGACGAAAGTGTATGGTTGGTCCCGGGAGGTTGAAGAGCAGGACCTTGTGGAAAGTTCCGTAAGAGGAGTGATAGTGACTGATCAGTAAAGAAACATGTGAGCACAACATGGAACAGTCGAATATCGTGGGAATAATGAACAAGGGAAGATAAAAGCGAATGCTAAAAGTAAAACTAACAACCAATGTGATGAAAAAGCAGTTATAGAAAATAAACGCTGCAATAGTGGATTTGTTTTGCATTCAAGATAAAGAGGAAAAAGGAAAGGAAAGGAAAGGAAAGAAAGTACCACGATTTCAGACTAAAAGGAGAATATGAAGAAGATGAATAAATCAACAGTAGAAAGGAGAAAAGCGAATATGATGGAGAATGGTTCAAGCTGAGGGTTCGAGGGATGAATAGTACAGGAGAACAAAAAGGATGAGAATGGAGAAGGATGGAAAAGTGGAGTAAAGAGCGAGAAAGAGACAGAAACTGGAATTATCAATTTATCGGACAGAGGTCGGTTAGTAGGGAATGAATAATCAGGTTGAACAAGAGAAGAGAAGAAAACGAGTGGGTTGCATTGACTAGAATGAACATGCACACACTTGCTTTTGCTGTTGTTTGGTCGGAATACAAATTTTGTTGAAAAATCAGGTATGACAACAAGTTCGTAGTTAATTTATGTCACAAAGTATTTTATAAAGAAAAACTAATTTCGGAGGTTGAAAAACGGCCTGAGGTGAAAAGATTGAAAGATTGTTTTGCCACACAACATACAAAATGAAAAAGAATGTAAGCCGCATGAAGTTGCCACATAGAGATGGAATAATAATTGCGTAGGAATTTCGTGGTCGTCGTATTACTCGTATCTTTGTTCTACGGGTGTAGCCGCATCAGTTTGTTAAAACCTAACGTTTCAGCCATCGCGCTGTGGCCTTCATCAGCGGACTGATGGAAGATGGAAGAACTTATATTTTGATGTTCCGCTATTTTTAATTTCTTGTATTGCAAAATACCGACTCACCAGTACTTATGTATCATTGCCTTCGGACGCCAGAAATGAATTAGAAATAACTGAAAAAATAGTGATAATTGAAACCATTACGCAAACAAGTTTCGTATGAATGATCCTAACCCAATATATTATAAGAAAAGAAAAATAGACGAAGATTAAAGTCATGATCTTATGCTTGTTACAATGCTTAAAAGGCTAAACGAATATAAAAAGCAATAAGTAAAGGTGGAAAAGTTATGAGGAAGGCATTACATCGCACGGTGTATCGTATTTCACGTACGTATGCCTTCGAACAAGCATATAGCGTCACGTAAGGCAATGTCCACCAACCGAACCACTCGAAACTGCCTGTATCTACTGTATACAGCAGAGCTGTGAAGCTTCGAATACAAGGAAAAAATATTATACAATTTACTCCCCTATCTTGACGTATCGTTGTTATCTTTGATTTTTCAATTCTGTGTCCACTATAATTAATGTTTATAATAAATAAAATTAGAATTTATAATACCACTGTTTAATAAAATAAGTGATATTTTCTTATCGCGAATTTACAGTCAAAAGTTTTTAGTGTGAAATGAACTATATCCATATAGTGTTTTTATAGGTTATACTAGGTCCAATCTCCTGACATAATTCGTCATATCTCCAAATACTCATTCCACAAAATTGAAAGACTTCTGTAAAATAATCTCTCAGAACGACTTGAAATGTTATGAAGGTGCCGTTTTAGTAACCTTTGCGTGTAATATGTATCCAGCAAGGTGTTTTTACTTTATCGTAATAGTTTTTTCATGGAAAGAAAAATAATTTAATATGACTACTTAGCATCGGGTCCTTAAATTGGTGGATTCCATTTTTATTCTCCACACCGAGCGTGGTGGGTGAGTGGTAACGTCAGGTCTCGCATTCGGGAGGACGCGGGTTCGAATTCCCGTACGCCATTTAGATTTGGGTTTTCCATAGTTTCTCCAAATCAGTCCAGACAAACGCCGAGATGCTTCCTTTAAAAAGGCCATGGCCGAATTCCTTCCCGTTACTTGTTCCCAGTCCTTTCCTGCCTCTAACGACCTAGACGAGGCTTAAGGCCATAATCCAAAACAAAAAAACAAAAAACAAAAAATCTCCATCTCTATCACGCTTATAATTTACCCATTTACGACAAGAGGGAGCCCGGAACCACATTCTCTTCCTTTCCGTCCTATGTGCAGACTTATGGTTGGAAAATATCCTTGTCATGTAGGTCGATGAGTCGTTTTGAAAGGCCTGTAACTTAATCATATTCACAGTTACTAAAAAACAATACAAAATTGTTAGTTATTTGTACTACAGAAAGATCTCACGCTTAATACTAATAACTGTTGATTTTAGAGACCTTATTATTGGATTTAACATTTTTGTGTGTGTGACTGAGTAGAATGTTGGAGAGTACTGAACGACGATTTTGGTAGGTATTTAATTTAATTGCTAGTGAGGCGTACTCCAGAGGCAATTTACCTACACACTCATTTTTATTTTTTTCTGTACCCACATATTTTACATTCTACACAAACATCAAATTCTTTCAGCATTTTTGGTAAATTATTCATCAATTGTCTTGGTAAGTTCTTCCAATCCCTGAATCTCTTATCTACGAAAGAAAATCTTCCCACACCCTTGTGCCTGAAATAGAGTACCAGCTTGTGGTGATGGTCATCTCTTCCATGCGCTACTCATAATTCTTACACCAATATCTTTCCAGGCCTCATCACCAATATACGCTTCGGGAGAACGCCGGTTCGAATCCCCGTCCGGGCATCCAGATTTGGGTTTTTCATGGTTTCCCCAAATCACTCCAGGCGAATGCCTGGATGCTTCCTTCAAAAAGGTCACAGCCGAATTCCTTCTCCCCAGTCCCATCCCGCCTCTAATGACTTCGACGTTGACGAGGAGTAAAGCCATAAGTGAAAAAAAATATGCGCCTAGTACACTCCCATGTCTCTCTTCACCATTCTACGGTCTTCCAGTTAATCCCATTCCAGCTCTTTTATCATATTGGTTACTGATTATGTTCTGCGGTAATATCCAGAGACAAATATAGCAGTCCTTCTTTATACCCCCTTCAACGCCTGTATTTTATTTTAAAAAATCGGTTCCCATACTACACCACCATATTCAAACAATGGTCTGACCAAAGTTTTGTAATCCAGTTCCCATACTTCTCTGGTACACTTCCTCATCGCTCTCTCCATCAAGTGAAGGATTTTGAAATCTTTTCCTCAAACCTGTCTAATGTGTCCTGCCCAGTTGAGTTTCTTATCAAATGTTATGCTAAGGTATTTACATTTCAAGTCTTCAGCAAGCAATACTTTCCCCACCTCATAATCATCTTTTAGTTTTTTACCTGTGTACCAATAAGCTGACTCTTCTTTCCATTTATATTCATCCCATGTTGACCTATGTAGGTAGATATCATATCCAGATCATGCTGCAGCTGTTCACAGTCTTCTACAGTTTTGATTCTATTATATAATATTATGTCAGCTGCAAAAAAATTGACTTCTAGCAGTAAACAAGCAACACGATCATTCATTAGAATGACGAATAGCAATGATCCCAACACACTATCCTGCGGTACTCCCATTTTCACTTCCACTTCTTGACACAGCATTTCCTATTCTGACTTTTTGCTTCCTACGATTTAAAAATTCGTCCACTCTGGAAATCACTTTTTCATCCACTCCAATGGTTTTTACCTTATTTACCACCGTTTATAATTGCTCACTCTGTCAAAAGTTTTTGGAAGATCTAATGCTATACTATCAATTTGTTTTCCATTGTTTATTCCATCCGAAATATAGCCTACAAATTGAGATTCGCATGAGTATCCGTGTCTAAAGCCATGTTGCCTAGTCGAAAACCACTGACGTTGGTCACATATATTTCTGACGTGGTTGTATATCAATATCTCCATTAATTTACCTACCACTGATGTCAAACAGCTTCACCTACAATTTTCGACCCTATTTGTCACCCATCCTTTACGTGCAGGTACTACTATCGCACTCTTCCAGTCCTCTTGTAAGCAGCAAGTATCCGGACTTAATTTAAATAACGTTCCAATGTAAAGTGCAATGTTATATCCTGCTATCTTTAAGATATAGGTAGTAATATTATCTACACAGGCCCCTTCATGCTTTTTTAGTTTTCTTACTTTATTCATGATATTCTTAGAATGATTTTCAGTTTTTTTAGTCGCCTCATTTCTGATTGTGTGGATAAATTTATTCTCCTATTTACACGCTCTGATTCCTTAATCATTGTCCCTAAAATCTCCGCCTTTTTCAAATCCTCCGTAACTTTTTCTCAATTTTTATCTGTAACTGTCTCAACATACACGCTCCCTCATTCTCCTCAGTTTTTTAAAATAGTTATAGAAATTTCTAGATACATCCATCCGTGGTCCTCCTCCACCAACATAAATTCGTCATATTCACATGCTTTGCTGTTATTAATTCCTTGTTTAGTTGTTTCTGGTATTCCCTACTGAATTGCTTTTTTTTAACTGCTTAACGTCTCTTAACAGTGAGGTCTTTAGAGACAAGAAAGGATGGGGGACAGGGAATGGGAGGGAATTCGGTCATGGCCTTTTTTAAATGAAGCATCGCGGAATTTGCCTGTAGTGATTTGGGAAACCATGGAAAACCCAAATCTGGATAGGGATTCGAACCACCGTTCTCCCGACTGCCTTGCTGTCTCTTAACTCTGTTATGTTCTGCTCTCACCAATCTCTTTAACTTTCTCACCTCCGTATGTTCTGTTCTTCTATTTATTTTCTGTTTAGGGGTACATATTTTTTACTACCCCATTGAACTCTTCGACTCCACTGTAATTGTGCCTCCATTTGCTGAATCTTTCTCTGAAATATCTCTTCAGTTTCAAAATCTATGTCTTTTTTATAACTGTACCTGTATCCCCCTTCAGTTTTGGCCATTGCTTTACTGAAGCCTCTTATATCCATTATAATTGCATCCTAATCACTTATTCCTTCAGTTACTTGACACCCCACAACTTTATCTTTGGGCTTTACTAGGCAGATATCCAACATGTTACGTTTGTTTGTGTAATCTGTCCCGTTGTGTTAATCTTGTTTCCAACCCAGTTTACACCTGGCATATGTATTCCCCACCAGTAATGACCAATCTACTCTCACTTCTGAATTATGAATATGAGTTTAGTTTCTCCCCAAGAACATCATCTTCATCATTCATTAATCAACTACGGTACACAGCCATCACTCCGATTTTTCTTTTCTATCTCCCAAAAACCAAGTAACCATGGTCATGGCCTATAAACACCAGGGAACTGTAGCATTCTTTGCTAACCAATATGAAAACCCCTCCACCTATTGCTCCACTACCTCTGCGGCACACCATGTAACCATTGGGAGAAACCTCATCGTATAGTAGTTCTTCTTTTAAGCATGACTTTACCCCCATAATTACTTGTGGTTCGTGTTTCTAAATTCTTTTACTTTGTTCATTATACTACTACAGTTCACCAGTGATATTTTCAGCATTTTCTTCTCCTTCCCAGTTCTGTCCCCATCAGTTATTTTTCGGCAACATTATCTGTTTCTTTTAGCATTTGTGATTTTTCCCATAGTGGATATACAGTCATTTTCCTGTGATCATCTATCTGCATACCTTCACCATCAGCCCCTAACCTAAAAAAGGAAACAGTCCTGACTCCATCATTACTGGAAATGGGCTCCTTTACAGCTTTAGCTAAAAACTCAGAAAGTACCCCCTTGTCCCTTCCATTTAGGTGTAGGCCATGCATACTGAAACCCCACCTACCAAGGCAGGACTAATGCCTTTCCGACATAACACCTCCGTTTCCACGTCTACTTGCCCCACAGCGTGGTTTAAATGTGGCCAGTCATGGCGACTTAGGACAAGCATGAACTCTACTCTGGTGTGCTGGTCCTCCTTCACAACCTACCTTATGTCACTTCTCCAACTTTCCAAAAGAAAGATCGAATGTAGGAAACCGCTTTAAAACGTTTTCTGATTGGCTACTATTACTGCAGTCACTAAATTATTCCTGTGCTATCTGTTGCGTCCAAAACAATAAGCCGACTTATGTTACTCTCTCCCTATCTCCTAATTTTTGTTGTAAAATGGCAGCAGGAAGATGGAGAACGTGAAATGAGGCTGCGCGCATCTATAATATAAATGTTTGAATGGAATAAAAGGAATAGATTTCTCCTCCGGAACAATAATTAGTTGTGAAGGAAAAAGATGAAATCCAATTAGTACCTTGGGAGGAATATTCCGTAGTGAAATCTGGTTTCAACTGCCAACTCAACTGAACGATAAAAGTTAAATCGCTGGACGTCATTTTTCGCGTACACGTCACAGCGAGAATCCTCTTATCGGTCAAGAGATGGATTTAACAAGCATTTTTTTTTTTCGGAGTGACATTCGTTAGCCTTGCGTCTTTGGTTTGAAATAAACTGTTGATAAGATAAAAAAGACACGCGCTCAGTAAGAATTTGCTAGAGAGTTAGGCGTAATTTTTTTATGGACTTCAAACAAATCTGTTTTTTACTGCTAGTTTGTATATAGTTTCATTTGAGGGACTAACAGTAAAACTATTAGTATCTTTGCTTTTTGTTTGGCAATGAATGAATTAAATAATCCTTCATGGATTTAATTTCAAAGCACAGGATTCTGTTACTTCTGGTTTCTTTTGGGAGCTTTCCGGACTGTGTAGTAATAAAATACTCTGGTGAGGTTTCTGAATTTTCAGTGATTGGTCATTCATGCGAATGTGAATAGTCGACTTAATGCACCTCAGGGAATATCCCTTATGGCCAATCACATTGTTGATGGTTCAGTCGCCGCAATGCCAAGAGCACTTCTGACCTCTGACATATTTTGGTTAAATAATATTGAGTATTTACTACTCTACGTATATTTACATTGGTATCGGCTTGGTGGACCACGAGACACCTGCACTGTTCACAGGCGTTCGGGTTGTGGTTATGAACGTGGGATGACATGCGCCATATCAGTGATAGAACCGGACTTATCAGGTCGGAAGTATTTACATTACAGGAAGATTGCTGTGTTGCCATCTGTCTGGGAAAAGTGTAACTATGTTGTGTGTGATAAGTGTGTTTTTGTTTGCGAAATGTGTAATTAACGAGGCAGAGATTGGGGACCATCCCAGTATTCGCCTTGATGGTTGTGGGAAGCCTGTACGCGGGGACGGGGATTCGCTGAACCTCCCCAATCCAGTGTGGTGACGATTTAACGCCCACAGAATTCTCTTTCTGTGTTATCCCCGTCCGGGCATCCAGATTTGGGTTTTCCATGGTTTCCCAAATCACTACAGGCAAATGCTGGGATGCTTCCTTCAAAAGGCCATGGCCGAATTCCTTCCCATTCCTTGCCCCCCCATCCTTTCCCGTCTCTAAAGACCTCGCTGTTAGAGAGACGTTAAGCAGATAAAAAAAAAATCTTTCTGAGTTTCCATGCAGCTCTCATTTTAAGCCGTGGCCCTTTCTTCAGTCCACTTCGCCTTCGGTCTCTTATTGATTTCAGTCTCAGGCAGTACTTCCTATTTGTTAATTTTTTGTTTGTATATTTTTCTGTCCGAAGTGTCTAATGAATTTTTGTGTGATTTTTGTAGGTATTTTCTGACTCGCTAGACGCAAAGCATATTCTTCAGTTTTTCCTCGTAGGACTCAATTTTGGGGGCGAAATTTGTTGCTGAGATCCTGGATATGTGTCCTTGAAACCTTAGTCTTAGCTTACTGAAGTCTGCATCGAGATTCGACAATGTTTCGGTTGTTTTTTGTGCTGCAGTTTGTATTCGTTTATATATTTTTTTTTTTTGGGGGGGGGGGCGGGGTAAGTATCTTTTCTACTATTTTGCATTCTTCTTTCAGGATTTTTAGATCACTTTTTCTGTGGAGTGGCTTCAGGTTTGATAATTGTGTTGTAGTGCCTGACTTTTGTGTTTATGTACTGTAAAGTCTACCGTAGGCTCTTATAAGTTTTTGCATACGAATTTTATGCGCAAGTTTCTTTCTCCTGTGGATTCAGGGATTTCGTATAATTACTTGAAGTATGGATCAACCTCGATTTGTCCATCTGTGATCAATATTTGAATGGGGAGTTTTAAGCAGATGAATTGGAGCTTTTGGAAGGACAATTTTGGGCTGACTCTTCAGCGCATTCTTTTATTGTTTCTATTTGTTTGATTGTTGGGGTCTCGTCGTTAGTTTGATCCTCTGCGAAAAGTGGGCATGAAATTTTAGTATCATTTTTAGGCCATTCGAATTGTTCTGGTTTTTAAGGCGTTTTTTCGCATTCCCCGATGTTTTTGTTCATAACAAGGTTGAAACAGGTTGGAGACAGGCCGTCACCCTGTCGAACGCCAATTTTGATCTGAAAAATTTCAGATATCTCGCCCAAGAATTTCACTTTAGATATTGGGTTTGCCAGTGTTTGTTTGACGAGGTTTAAGGTTTTTAAGTCGAGTACTTGTTCCTCGAGGATTATGAAGAGGGATTGCCGGTAGATTGAGTCAAATACCTTTCTGAAATCAACAAAAGAACAAATTGATCTCTCTGTTCCTGAGTGCTTTATATTTTAGTACTGTTTTTAGATTGAATATTTATTATATGCACTTCCGACCGATCCGAAATTTGGCGTCGTATTCACCATATTTGTGGTCGAGACATGCTGATTTGTTTTTTTTTTTACTTTTTCCTTTTGAATTTTGTAAGAAATGAATTGAATCCATAAAATTATAAAAATCCTGAAGAGTCTCGCAAATCATTCTATTAGCTAAAAGCCTGTATTCGGTCGAGCAGTTTAATAGCTTCACATCTGTCTCGACAATAATAGACACTAATATTATTAATGAGAACGTTACTATGTTTATTAGGTTTTCGCGACTAAACGGCTTAGCGATCTAGATTAAATTTAACAATTAGGAAGGACATACGATTCTTTTTTCGGGATAAATAACATATATTGCCATAAAATTTTGAAACCTAACGGAACGGTGACAGACAAATAGATAGCGAGTGTACGTCTCTGTAATATTATATCGCTCAGGCTTCGATTCTCTCACAAAATTATGTTTAGTTGAATTGTGTGTGTGGTGACGGTTTCCCCGTCATATTATTCCTTCTCCGTGTTTTATGGAACACCTATTACATAACTTACAGCTTTTGATATCCAAAACGAGCGTGGTGGTGAGCGGTCACTCTCTGGGCTCGCATTCGGGGTGGAGGGAGGGGGCGGTTCGAATCCCCGTCCGGCCATCCAGGTTTGGGTTTTCAGTGATCTCCCCAAATCACGCCAGGCGAATGCCACGTTGGTTTCTTCAAACACCATGGGCGAATTCCTTCCCCTTTCTTGCGTTCTGTGCCCTCCCGCCTTTAATCACCCGAACGTTGACGAGGCGTAACGCCAGAAACAAAAAATAAATCCAATTCTATCAATAAAATTTTAAATCTACGCCTACGAAGTCTCGGGTAACAGCTAGATTCCTATAATGGCAACAGATTTTTGCCTCTGTGAAACTGTAGGGCACAGCAGGCAGATCCTGTCCAGTTAATTGCTGTGCCTACGTGGATGTCGGTGGTGACTGAGAGGCTAAGCACACAATAACAGCATATCGTTGGTTGACTAGTAAGTACCAACGTCATGGATATCTACGGCTCAACTTCTGCTGTCGATTGCAGTGTGGAAATGCAACTAGTAACTGGGCTCAAAACTTCTGAAGTGAAAACTTCTATTGCCGTGTTACGCGATGTTTGGACGGGGGTAAATCTGTGAGTTCATGACGTCACGTCACCAAGATGCTTCCTGGTGCGCGCGTCACCATAACTCCACCTGTTGCGCTTATGATATGCGCGTTGGACGCTTTTCGCCAATCTTTATACAATCACACAGATTTTATCCGATTTTGATGTAACTTTGCATACGTATACTTTAAAACGAATAGGAAAACACTGTTTACGTTTGATTTACAGAAACCTAAACCCTCTTCTCCTTTTCCCCCCTCTCCTTAATTACTGCTACCTTTTTTCATACAAACCCACAGTTTCTTTCCGATTTTGATAGCAGTTATCACGTATATTTCAAAATAAGGCGGTCTGGTAGCTCAGCGGTTGAGGCGCTTACTTTCGAAAGTTTTCTCTCCGGTCGCGGGTTCAAATCCGCGGTCAGTAGGAATTTTTAGGAGTTGTATTTGATTATATGAGCTACGACGGGACGTTCCGTGGTTCTGGTTCCACGTTAAACTGCAGGGCCCTGAAGAAAGGAATTAGTCTTCTCAATAGCTTGGTACATCTCCTTCGGGAAGATTCGACGAATCGTCGGATAGTGTACTAAGTTAGATTTTTAGTTTTTGAAGTGAAAACTTCTTTAGGCGCGTTGGAAGATTTTGAAACATTGACCTACCAGATCGCTCTATTACTGATGATAATAGATTGAAAATGAATGCATAATGTTATGTCGCAAAGTTATTAAGTCATAATAAATTCGTAATAAGTTAAAAAATGGTCATATATCAATTTATTTTCCGTTTGGATTGTCCCGGCTTATTAATGAATTGTTTCTCATTCATCCATTGCATCAAGAACAGCTTCCTCGAGGTCGAAGGACTCTTTCTCTCCTTCATCTACTTCATTTCTGCACTAACAAAGCGAACCCACTCCCTTGTAAATTTCTGCAAAAACGCTAGAGCAAATGCATGATTTGTGACAACTGGCAACAGTCTCCACGACAGCGAAACAGTTCATTTATGTGACCAACATGGTGTTCAATATTTTGCCTAGCTGTCTTAATTTATGGTAGAGCAGATAATATATCACATTTATAAATTTTTATTTTTATTTCTCTACATTTATTTTTAATTTGTTTATTATTGATTAGAAGGTGGTGCCACGTCACATTTTCACAACGTCTAGAGCCGCTACTGAAATAATTCAGGACATGGGTTGTAATTGGTATGTATAGATGAAGAGGTTCTTCCCATGTTTTATCGCGAGGAATTTGTTGACTCTAACTTTCGAACCTCTTAATGTGTATTTCCAGAACTACTGACCTGATCGTAATGAAACGACTGTCAGTGTACAGGAGGAAAATTACTCTTTCGTACGTAACTGTAATAATTTCTGGTCAAGTTCCAATTTATTTAACATAAAAACGGTGTCTTTCATGTTTCTCTTTCACAAATTATTACTTAGTTTTTTTAAACAACTTTTTTTAAAAGAAAAATGGAAGAGGATCTGCATAAACATCAATCTAAGTTCAGTTTTCAAGATAATTAGAAACTGATCAGTATCTAATTCCAACTCAAAGAATAATTTTATTTAAACTGAGGCAATAGATAGAACCGTCTCTAAAGACCTAGTTGTTATAGTAGACGTTAAGCAGTTAAAAAAATTAGATAGAAGTCGTTTCGTAAGTTAGTTATTCGATTAATTAACTATTTTGTTTAAACGGAAGTTTTGAGAAGATATTCATCACGTATAGGAAATGAGTTGATTAGTGTAGTGTAGTCTGTTTACGTTTCAAAGATTAATGCTTCTCTTCCTATATTTCTGATAGATTCGATACATGATGTTAGTAGTGGAAATATTAACATCAGAGACTACTGTCCAATGTAGAAGAGGTACGATGTTAAGTTGTCGCTCTTTTAAATCAATTTTTTTCCCGCGCTCGTACTATTGTTTTCAATGATGATTTTCAGTCTTAACAACGGAGTCCTCAAGCATCATATCTGCATCATCCTCTTTCTTTGTAAAATTAGTCATATCAGTACAATAAAACTACACTGCTATAAACTAGTGTACATCATTAAAATGTAGTGTTACTTTGGATGTTTTGCTATTTAAATTTTCATGATATTCTTAGCCAATTTGGTTGTTGCAGGTTTAAACGTTTGCATATGACTATGTTAGTTTTACATATTGAGAAACACTGAGACTGAGGGAAACCAAACCTTATCACAAAGTGATGTGTCGAAAACAATCAATATAAAGCATTGCAAAACATTTAGGAAAACCATATGTAATCCATCATTCCATCGTTACAGAGACGTAATTTAAGCTCTTTTTTATCTGATCAGTCTCTCAGTTGTATTGCGCAATTTTGCACATTATCCTGTTCAAATCTGTTTAGTTCCACGCTACTTACTAGTTATTAATTTCATACGCTCCAAGTTTTATCTCGACTACATCTCTTCCCTTCAGTTGTGCTGACTGCCAAGAAATGATGCAATCTCGCGTGTCTTGAAACGTGATGCTCCAAACTGTCTTTTCTTGTTGTAAGATTCTCCTAAAAAGTTCACAAATTTTTAATATAATTTTATAGAACTATATAATTCAAGGACTACTTAAAAACTACAGTACTATATGTTTATACTAGGAAAAGTTAGATCTGAAGCTAATTATTTTTTTAGGCAGCTTTTATTTTTTTTTCAAGATTTTGTTTGTATTATCTTGGTTCTCCGGGTGGTGCCATCATGCTGACGCGGCTCCACCTGGAGAACCGAGATAATACATACAGTGACCACGGAAGCTTTCGCAATCACAATATTTCGTTTATTTCTTAAATACTAGTCTGGAATTAAAAGCTTCTTGATTTTAATTTTATTTGAAAAATAACAAAGTTCTTGTGATTATTAAGACGATTCCTCTTATAGCCTCTACTGTATTGTACAAATTCAAAATTCAACATTCGTCTGTTTTTCATCTGTTTGTTCATCCTCTTATTAACCGACTTCAAAAAAAGGAGGAGGTTCTCAATTCGTCTGGTTTTTTTTTTTTTTTTTTTTTTTTTTTTTTTTTTTTTTTTATGCATGTTCAGCGATATCTTCGCCAATTTTGAACCGATTTAAATGAAATTTTTTTAGTGGATAGGGTGTACCTCCAAAGTGGTCCCATATACATTTCATTGATAAACCACCCCTTCTACCCCTTAATTTTTTATACAAATCCACATTTTTTATTCGATCTCGATGAAACTTTGGACATATATAGCCAAAAATAAATAGAAAAATACTGTCAACTTTTGGTTTAAAAAACTGAACCCCACTTCCCCTAACCAACCCCTTAATTTTTGCCAGTTTTCTTTATTCAAAGCTACAGTCGACACCACTTAACAGATCTCCATTAAAGTTGGCAATTACATGTAGTTTTTCATGGAGAAAGTTTCTGACCAAAAAATAAAATAAAAAACCACCCCTCTCCCCTTTACACCCCTTAATTTTATAGAAAACTACATTTCTTATCTGATTGTTATTGAACTTTGCCCATGTATACTTAAAAACAAAGAGAAAAATCTCGTCTTCATTTGGTCTGCTAAATCTCAACACCCTCCCTCCTTCTACCGCTTTAATTGTCAATGTTCTTCATAAAAAGCTACTCTCGTCACCGTTTGACCGATTATCATCAAAGTTGCCATATACATGTAATTTTTCATGGCGAATCTGACCAAAAAATAAATAATTAAAAAAACACCTCTCTCCCCTTTACACCCCTTAATTTTTATACAAACCCACATTTTTTATCCGATTTCGATGAAACTTTGGACATGTATAGTCAAAAATAAAGAAAAATACTGTCAACTTTTTGTTTGAAAAAACTGAAGCCCTCTCCCCCTATCCACCCCCTAAATTTTTTACCAATAATCTTTATACCAAGTTACATTCGACATCATTTAACTGGTCTCCATTTAAGTTGGCATATACATGTAATTTTTCATGCAGAAGGTTTCTGACCAAAATAAATAAATAAATAAACCACCCCATGTCTCTCTTTACACCCCTTAATTTTATAGAAATCTACATTTCTTATCTGATTTTTATTGAACTTTGCCCATGTATACTTTAAAACAAAGAGAAAAATCCTGCAACATTTGGTTTGCCAATGCTCAACCCCTTTCCCTCCTTCAACCCCATTAAAGTTTGTAAATGTTCTTTATAAAAAGCTACAGTCGCTATCGTTTGACCGATTACCATGAAAGTTGGTGCTTATATGTATTTTTTCACGAAGATGGTGTCTGACCAAAAGATCTAAAAACCACCCCCTGTCCCCATTAAACCGCTTAATTTTTATACACAACCACAGTTTTTATCCGGTTAAGGCAGAACTTAGCAAATTTTTACTATAAAACAATGAGAAAAATAATGCCAACTCTTGGTTTGCAAAAACTGAACTCCTCTCCCCGTTTCCCCCTTAATTATTGTCAATTTCTGTTTAGCAAGCTACAGTCGACACCATTTGACCGATCTTTATGAAAGTGTGCACATATATATATATATATAATTTGTTATGGATAAGATTTCTGACCAAAAAATCAAAAAAAACTACCCTTGCTCCCCTTCCCTTAATTTTTGTACAAAACCCACATTTTAATTCGGTTCGGTGGAACTACTACGCTTGCGTATACTTTAAAACAAATTGAAAAAGAAAATTACTTTCACAAAAACGCAAACCCTATCCCCCTTTCTACCCTGTGACGTCTACCTTGGGGACGTTTACTTTTGGGTCATACTGTTTTATCATTAGCAAAATTATCAATTTGGAATATCAAAAATCATACTTAATCTTCAGCTAATCACATGAAATATTATTGTAATGAATAGGAAAATTGAAAATTGGGTGTACAATTTATTATTGTGAAATTAGGCAAACACGAAGTTTGTTTTTATTAACAATTACATATCATTGAATGTCAAACAGTTAGAGCAAAATCTCAGGGTCATTGCAAAATCTCAGGGTCATTACTGGGTGGAACGATTGCATGAGCTTCCGTCCGGGCCGTAGCTTTTACCATTGTTCACAGCCCAGGTCAGCGACCAGGTAAGACCAGCGCCACATGCGGTCTTTCAGCTTCCTCGAACGCACCGCGTGATGGCAGCGTCCCCAGCTGCCGACTCGTACTCCGCGAAAATCACTTCGGCCGTACTAGATGAAGATCTGCACCAGAATGTCTCGTCGTCCGTCCTTCTCCTCCGAGCAAGACTCTGTACTTGTCGTAATGCGATGTCGGGTCCGGCTCTTGGCGAATCACCGCAATCCGCGCCAAAGGAACAGCGTCACATTGGCCCCAGAACAGACAAGAAAAAAACACCAACACGGCAATAAATTGAGGCGGCTTCTCTATTGGCTGGATCGTCTTCCCCTACTCTCATAAAGCACTCATTTACTAGGAAACGTCACTAAGGTTTATTTTTGCTAGTCTGCGCCAGTTTGCGGCGGGAACTTTCCGAAACGTGCGAAAATAGAAAGCGGGTCTCAGTTATTTATGGGGGTTATAAATCCGCTTAATGTCCAAGTTGAGTGGGACCTTGTCAGCACCCCCCAAGGTGCGTGTAAATCCGGACGCTTTAGTTCCGTCACGTTTCTGTTCGTTGACACTACGCGTCGGCAATATTCACACACACCGTGGGATCACTTAGTGCCTATTGGCACTGTACCTTTTAATTCATTACAACCCCTTTGATGACTGTAAATGTTGTTTATACCGTTTCTTTCTGATTTCAAAGGAAGTATGCACATGTATAGTGCAAAACAAACAGAAAAATACTGTCTACATTTGGTTTCGAGAGTCCAAACTCCGCTTCTTCCTTTCCATCCTTTAATTTACAGTTTCTATCCGATTCTGAAGGAAATTTGCAAACGTATACTTTAAAACATACAGAACAATTGTTTTTAAATTAGGTTGCATAAGCCCAATTCCTCTTCCCTTCTACCCCCACCCTTCCTAATTTCCAATGTTCTTTATAGATACCCACAGTTTTATCGATTTCCATGGACCACTGCACATGTATACTTAAAAACAAAGAGAAACATAGTGCCTACATTCTGTTTTCAAAACCCTACCACTCACTCCCTTACCCCATTTAATTTTTTCAAATGTTCTTTACACAAAGCTACAGTTTTTATCTGGTTTCGATGGAAATTTGCACGTGTATACTTTAAAACAAAGATAAAAATACTGCCCACACTTGCTTTACAAAACCCAAACTACTCTTCGTCTCCACACACCTTAATTGTTTTTTATACATACCTCTAGTTTTATCTGATATCAATCGAAATTTTCACACGTATACTTTAAATCAATCAGAAAAGGCAGTCTACATTTGGTATACAAAAGCCCAATCACTCTTCCCCTTTACCCTCACCCCTATTAATTTCCAATTTTCTTTACAAAAATCCACAGTTTTAAATCCCGTCAAAATCAATTAAGCTACTTTTAAGTCATGGCATAATATTTATAAAATAAATGTGTCGGAATATCCCAACATGTACTTCAGATTTCAACTTGGATCCCAAGCTTTCACGTTGTGAAAACCAATTAAAAATCTATATTGTAAGATATATTACAGAGACAGATTTCTGTATGTGGTATCTTTTAATGCCCAGATGTTACATGTTTCGGTTATCGACCAGCAGCTTGAACAGATGTTATGATAAGATCGAAACATAGCCTGGACCAAAATGTAAACTGACATTCCTTAATACAACACCCAATTCACCCCGTTCTGGAAGTTGTTCTGGTATATAAAGACAGAATTCTTCTTTGAAAGCAAGCGCTTTAATCTTTGAGCTACCAGGAAGTTCGCAAAATGGGAACTGCTGCGGCATTTAAAATACAAAACAAACTGTAATACCACTAAAAATTTAAAAATAAAATAACTGTTTAAAAAAAACATAAAACTGCCTTCAAAAAAAGCATTTTAAAATAACTTTATACCTTGCTTAGGAAAAAGAAAATCTAAAGGGACAATATTTTACTTTACTGTCATTGAAATCAAAGAAAATCAAAAAGATAAAAACAATAAGGAATAACAATAATACATAAAAAATTATGTTACTGCTTACCTACAATTAATGCTAGAAACATGTTTGAACAAAACTGAAACATACAGATGATACGCCGATATTATACTAACTGTAAATCGTTTAATCGTTTACTGTATGATGCAACCTACCAACTGACACTGTAGCGCCAGAGATATGCCTGGATGACCAAAAAAGTCGAGCCATAGATTAAAAACTTGTTAATTTGTTTCCCTAAGCTGTCTACCGTAATAACACTATTTGCCTCACGACATGCTGTAAAATATTTGGATTTTTTGTTCGTACTTCCTGTTTCGTCTCTAACACCAAAAGAAGTTTAGTAATTAGATCTTCGCGTTGTGACAGCTGGCACCGACTCCAAAAATAACTAATTAAAGTTAAAATTTCAATGACAATAATTTAAAATATTGTCCCTTTAGATTTTCTTTTTCCTAAGCAAGGTATAAAGTTATTTTAAAATGCTTTTTTCTGAAGGCGGTTTTATGTTTTTAAACAATTATTTTATGATACCATACTCGATTCAGGGCATAGAGCCATGGAAGATGTACACACTCCATGGGAACTCTCTTGGAAAGATGAACTAGTGCGCTTTCCCATTGAATGCTCCATTGTGTGTTCGAATGTGTTATTGTAGTTGTGTATAACTGTAATATTGTGTGTGTCCAGTCTAGAGTGTTGCATGAAATGAGAGAATAAGAAGGGAGAGGGTGCTTGGACAGTCAGTCCTACTCTCCCGAAAGAAACCGATGGGGCCGCAAGACTTAACGTTCCTATCCAACGGACGAATCATCATCAACATTGTCGTATTCCCTCACCCCACACGAATTGTGAAGAGGTTTGGGGTTTAACCAAGGACTTTGGTGCACAATCTGGTGGTTAGGAATTGTGCACCACAATTGCCCTGCCTGACAAATACTTACGAAAATTTCTTCCACCATAGGATTCGAACCAGCTACACCCATGTCATCGCTGACCCCATCATAATGCCGCTGCCAACTTCATGATCAACTAAATTTGTCACTATTACTATACTCCTCACCCTTTCCAGTAACTTAACTACTGAAGTACTGTACATCTTCATTACCATTACTTGAAACAACCATAACCAAAAATCACTCTGTACTGATTCCCAACTTTAATTTCCTTAACTAATTCTCCAAGTTTCTGTTAGCTCTACTCTTTATTTTTATCGTTTGTTTCGTTGACTGATTCCTTTGATTTCAGTCTAAAAAGTGCTCACACATATTAAGGAAGTAGCTCTTCCATTGTAGCTTATCGCTAATGCGATTTAGTTAAGACTATACCCTGTAAATACTGTACATAATACTTTCTTTATGTTATTTTAGGCTCGACGTCGTCCAAATTATAGAACCACCAAGTATTTATAAACGCTCTTTCCTATTCTGTAAATGTTACATACGAGTATGTATTACGTTTGTAGATTTTTATTTGCGTAAGAATTAATTTTTACCTTCGAAAGCTTTGCTTGTATATTGATCTTCCTTAAACGAAACTTAGCCTTTATCTTAAAAAAATTTCACTAATCTTAGCATTTTTCCTTGTCTTATCAGAGTTAACAACTCTGAAGCATAGAACTGGGAAGTACATTTTGTCAACAAGTAATTCTTCAGGTACACGAAAATGATGTTTTCGTTGTTAAGGGAACTAAAATTTAAATTACACTTTCAATTTAGTACCTAAGAGAAGCAAATGCTACACTTCCTATGCGTGTGAACAAAAACCAATCTAATGATTACTATATTTTCGGGGTATGTCGCGTTGTTTATTTGATGCTCTAAGTTTTCGGCTGTCATTCTACAGCCTTCGTCAGAGATACTGTTTATATTAACATAAAACGAGCTCTAAGCATCGCAGAGTATTAGGCTGCCTCTTTCACTTGTCGAGACCATCACTTATATTCTTTCCACAGCAGCCTCGTATCTTCGTGCCCAGTGTTATTGGCATTACTAACTACGGCAGATTTGTCGCTATTGTTATGTTTATTGTGGTGGATATTTTCGATAAGTCTCTCCGCCACAGTGCAACCCGTCTCAGTGATGTAAACACCGCCACACTTGCGGGGGATTTCACAAACAGCCGTAAGCTGTGGTGCGGGTGTAAACGGTCTTTCACCCTAGTTAATGACTGATCACCTTTGCAGTGAGCCTTAAGGCTCCACTCGCCTTAACAGTTTCCCATTCCCGTCAGTGATACCATTTACGTAATGAATGCAGGCAAATTTCCTTGACATATTGGTATCATATGATACGTTGACGTCTTCCACGGGTGTTTTAGTTCTTAAAACCCTTCTGATGTTGGATTCACTATAGGCGTTGGCTCTGAATATTCTTGTTAAGTATCTCCGTTTCTTACTTCAGAATTCCCATTCGTATACGTAGACAGCGACCTATTTACTCTGCCATGCTTGGCGGCCTTTGCTGTGTTAATATAAACGGTATCTGTGACGACGGCTGTAGAATGGAAGCCAAAAGCTTTGACAATCCAATAAACAACGCGGTATACCCTGGAAATCTTGTAACCATTAACAAAGAAACCTTAGAAATCTATTAAATGTATTAAAGTTATTGAGGAACCAACTTCAATAATAGCTGTTTCGCAAACGTTAGTGTTAGTATATCCATGTGTAGAAGAAATCATTAAGGGACGTCCATTAATTACGTGAGGTGAAATGGGGGGAGGGGGGCTCCGGCGAAATCTTACCATGGGAAGGGATCGACAGAAATTTCACGTTATCTTTTTTATTCCTTGAAGAATAGTAGAGCTAAAAAATGGGCTCCAAAACTTACGAGGACGTCAGCAGGAAAAAAGGGGGGGGGGGGGGCAGAAGATGTTTCAACATTTTGACCAAATCTCACCACTGGGGGGAGGGGGACGCCCCTTATCACATAACTTAAAAACGTTAACATAACAAGGACTGTGATCCATCCTATGTTAGCTTACAACGTCGTTGACGATATTTTTACCAGTTAGACATTTACGCCCTAATTGAAGCTGCCACCATTCCAATTTGGGTATTTATCTCCCCCCCTCCCCCTCACACTATATCCTTGGGAACACTCGTTCCACACCAGTTCGAGGTAATATATCTATTTATGACTGAATGACTCCGGCTACACATCCGATTTTTTTGCTTTTGTTTTAGTTAGAGCTTTTCGCCTTGTCAGTCACGGTGATTAGAGGTGGGAAACTACGAGGAACGGAAAATAATTTGACGATGATATTTTGAAGCTACCAGGCCGGAATTCGCCTGGAGTGATTTCGAAAAACCTCGGAAAATGTAAATCTAGATGGCCGGACGGGTATTTAAACACGACTTCTCCCGAATGTCAGGCCGGATTGTTAACGCGCATTTACGCGGCTCGGTCATTCGGTCAGGTTCGAGGCTTCATTTAGCTGTACCAACTCCCTCGCTCGCCTCACGAGACTGGCATTTAGGCTATTTTTGGCACCTCCTCGGCTTCCACCCCATGTCACAATGGACTTTTAAGCCTTTCTTTCGATCTACTCCCGTAGCTGAAGGTTCTGATTTGATTCGCAAAAACGTCTTTTTGGCAGCCAAAATTTGTAGGATGACCATTTCTCATGTTTCATCACATAACTATGGTCTCACACTAGTCATTTAACCACGCTAGATCGAAATTTCTGGCTCGTTCATCACTCATCCAGGCATTTTAACTCATTCGACTCAATTTCAAGTTCCCGATATATGTGATACTGGTTCAGATTTTTCCGCGGAGTTCTCTGTTCGAACAGCGATCGGATATTTACCTCCCATTAAAGTAATAGACTCTATTCTATCCCTTGATTCAGGATATTTTCACGTCTCACGTATCGTGTGATTTACTGATCAGCCTGTCTTCTGTCTTGTATGTTTTGTCACTATTAGACGGAAAAAATTTATACTACACAATTCGCATAATTGTTTCAATATTGCATACAAACTTGGCGCATAAAAATTGACGTGTATGGTAGAAGTAAATTGAAATTTATATGACATAATACTTTCAAGGTTCAAGATACCTGCTGGAACCTGTTTTTATTACAATACATCGTCACAGCAGTCCATAGTTAAAAACCACTGAGGGAATTATTTGATAAAAATATCTTATTCTGCTTGTTGTGCAAATAATATTGTCCTGGGAGACAAAAATGGCCACTTTAGATAAAATAGAATTCGTTATTTTTAACGGATAAGAGAGATTTATATTATAATCGTTTGATTGAAACGGAATCAATGTTTGAAATTTTTGACTTTTCATTCTAATGCTCGACGAACTGCAAATCCTTTGAACGATTTATAAAAACACGAGATAGAAACAACTGCTGTTCCATACAAGTTGGATTTTTGAAGACTTCTTCGAGACATATAGGCGCACCAGACGAAAACCATGTATTTCAGAAGCTGTTGTTAGGAATCAGGGATGAAAATCATGTATTGAGGAAGTTCTATTCCCTACATCCGAACCATATATTACCAGAATTGGATGCTGCCGATGTGGACTGAAATGTAAATGTATACGGAAGACTCAAGAACAAGCAAAGATTTAATATATCCTTCTATGGAGTGATGTGGATTTTACACAAATAAGCAAGATATATTACTGGGAATTATTAGAATCACTGACATTTTTTATATTTCAAATAGATTTAAAACTTGCTGGCGGCTCGAAGTAAGCTATGTCGTTATTGTGCCATTATAAACCAATAAGACAGAGAAAAGAGATATTGTCATGGATAAACTAGGTTGCTACAAACAATCTTCACTATAGCCTCATCTAATAAATTGTTGTGCTACCTCTAAACTGGTTAGGTACAACGTAGTGCTAATTGCATGGAATATTTTTATTTGTATACCTAAAACATCCTGGCTAATACATTCACAGATTAGTTATTTTCTCTTTTTGTTGAATTTTAAAAGGGTAAGAGATGCTTACTTCATTATCTTTATAAAACACCTGCAATATCGTGGTAGGGTTATGTTTGAAAAGCTAGGCTTTTGACAAACCTTAATTGTGTATGATTCTTATTTTTACAGGTTGTCATGTTATGGATATTCAACTTGTCCTAGGGATATCCAAATGACCACTGGAGTCGATTTTAGTAATGCCATTGTCGTTAGGTGGGTTCACATGGAAGTAAACAAATATTTTGGACCTTTATGATTTCCAGATGGCATGTTATGGTAATTCCTTTAGTTTAAGGATTTCCAAACAAATACATGCACCGAAGTTCACTAAAGGCAATCGCAGCAAACATTCTTTTCCCCTCACGTTCGATCTGTGGTATCAAACTTCATTTTATTCTTAGGACTCTGTAATACACAATGTTCAAAACCACATGAAAATCCGCCCAACACATTTTACGCGCATAATCAACGAAATAGATAGATTACCGTTAAATATTAATTGCTTCTCGCAGTTTACGGCAAGGATATAAATAAGTCCAATGTACTGTATTTACCCTCTGACGGGGGATGACCGGGGTCAAATCCCGTCCAGCCACACTGACTGGGTTTTCCCTCGGTCACTCCAGGCGAATGCTGGGATGATTTCTTTGAAAGACTATGGCCAACTTCCATCCTCCTTCCTTCTATTTAAGTTATTTTGGCTGGAAAAGGTACCCTAGACCCACCAGCAGCCCGCCTCCCAGGTTTTACTTTGGAGGAATAAAACGCAAAAAATTGATATGTCGATATATTCATACCTTTACCTTTAAGGAAGTAATAATCTAAAAATATCTAAAAAAAACACAACTGCAGAAGCCACTGTTTCGGACGACAGACACAAAAGAAGCTAGGCATATCAGGTACTTCAGCGCGACTTCCGGAATCACCACCGTGAAATGTTCGCAATTCATCCATAACTTGACTTAGTCGTTCGTCCAGATAGTGCTTAAGGTTATTAGGGGCATAGGCAAAGCTAGGAATTTCTTACGTAATAGTAGTGTTAGGAGATAATAGTTTCTCATGTGCGGACCAGATCGATGTTTTATTGGCTACTGGAACTTATACTACTTCTGGAGAACATTGTCTTCGCCGGCTAAGTTCCAAGCCAGCGTTTTTCAACTTGTGAGGTAAATGTAAAAAGCAAGGGCTGTCAGTCTTACAATACAGCAAAAATACAAAATTTTCGGTAAGTAGGCTGTGCCTGTTTATTATTTTAAAATTGTTGAATCGTAGTTGTATTTTTGAGACGCAAATAACCAAATCATTTTCTAACTGGAGTTTTTTCAATTATATTTCAGGTAACTGTCGTCATAAAGTCTATTTTTATCGTATTTAATTGCTTCCTTTTGAGCACTCCATTTTATCCTCGCTCGCAGCGAAACTAGTCCGTACTCGCTGGCGTACTCGGACAACTGATTGCAGTGAACGAAAACAAACTGTTCTTGTGTGTCTCCCGCGCTGCCACCGCGGCAAAGAATACTTCACGTCCCGCAAAGTGCTCGCGACTACCTTGCACGGTGCTTACTGACACATTCCGCTGAGTAAAGAAATTATCATGACATCATGATACTCACACGTAAATCAAACGTCTGGAGAACGAGTGAACGGCGTCTTAATCAATATCACTGATAAAGCCTGCAGAGATTCTACTTGAAGGTGCTAGGCATAAAGCTAAAATTCATTGCAAAATAAAGTCAAATTTATTTTAATGCTCTGGAACGAATTTAGATAGTTAAAAGGCAATCGCAGTGCGAGATGAACAACCTATAACTGACCTCCAAACGTATTTTTAGGGAAATAACTGAAGGCATAAGTGTCGAATTTTTCTCGACTTAAATTCGAAAACTTGACGATGTAGTGTTTAGAAATCGCGTTTTACTGCAGTCTAAAATAATTGCCATTGTAAAATGTACCTGGACGCAGGTGGTTGTCACTAAATTCTGGGCGACTTAATTTAGTTAGGGGACTTTACCATCACATGTGTGAAGAGGATTAGAAAGGTACTGTCCTGGAAACATATAACGTGTGCAATGGCAATTCAAAGCTGTAGACTGTGTATCTGGACTTTGCCAGGAATCTGCGGAAAGACAGTAAAAATTTAAAATGGGTAACAGTTTTGGAAGTCACTTGAGATGAAAGCAGTTTGACGAAATGACTGCCTATAACTACGGACATGGCTGGAAGATGACGCTGTCGGATAACATTTGGTTGCAGGGGGGTTTGACTTTTGTTAAAGCACCGAGGGTGGTGGTGTAACGGCTAGCGTTCTGGCCTCGCATTCGGGAGGACGGCGGTTCGAATCCCCGTCCGGGCATCCAGATTTGTGTTTTCCATGGTTTCCCCAAATCACTCCAGGTGAATGCCGGGATGCTTCCTTCAAAAGGCCATGGCCGAATTCCTTCCAATTCCTTGCCCCCCATCCTTTCCCGTCTCTAAAGACCTAGTTGTTATAGGAGACGTTAAGCAGTTAAAAAAAATTTGTTAAAGCATTACCGTGAGTTGTTTTTTGTCAACATCAGTCGGTCACGTTGCAAAAGTGGACAGTCGGATGCTGCTGTACTCCGAGGAGACACCGCTGAGGAACCAGTGAACCTTGATGGACTAGCGCTTCCGGTGCGGTACTGTGACGGTTCCTCCAGTTAAATACTTCTAAAAACCTCCACAAAATTTAATTACATGAAATGAGCTGGAATTACTGTTATGTTCTCTAAGTGAGATTTGATAGCAAACCCGTGCAATCAAAGATACGAAACATGGGCTCTAACCACGAATCGCATAAGGCAGACAAAAGAATAAGAAGTAAAAGAATGAAAAATGTTAAGAAAAATCGTAGAAAAAAAAAATCAAGACAACAAAATACACCAAGAATGAAACTCTCTACAGAAAAATGTGAAACTCTTAGACACTATGCGCAAAAGGAGACTAAATTTCTACGTACATCTTCTCAGAATGAACTCTGGTAGACTAACCTATAAATTTTTGATTTTTTACATAACCACATCAAGAAGCCTAATTGGTTCACAGAAACTGGAAAAGATCGAAGAGAATTAAAAATCGCGGAAAAGTCATTACTTGATACTAACAGCGCAAATAAGATTTAAAGATGAAAGGATGAGGGTCCAAGAAATAAAGTTGAAACCCATCATCTCGGAAGAGAAGGAAGAAGAAGGTCCGAGGAGAATGAAAAATTACTGGACGCAAAGGAAGAAACAACAAGCAAAGAAGTGTCATAGTACCCCAAAAGGGTAAAACGAAAGAAAAAGATGAAAATAGTCTAATACTTGATTTCTTATTTTAATAAATGGATTTTTCATCCCATAAAATTACTGAAATTACACACACCAATAATTTCTGTTGTAAGTAATAGCATACTTTTAATCCTGTTTATAGGAAATAGCTGTATATTTTGCAAATGCACCTTTAGACCTCAAGCAATCACGGCGTTATCTATTAATAAAAATCTTCATGCATCCAGCCGATTGAGAATGTTGCACTCCCAAGAAAAGCGAGATTTTTTTTTAACAAATAGTAAAAATGTTCAGTTTTTTTGGGTATCCCTTTTTAGTGAATAATAAATTCATTCAATTCGCTACATAACTAAATAATTTTATATGCCAAAAAGTATAATATTTATTTCATTCATATTATGTATTTACCGAATTTCTGTTCCAGTGTTATAAATAGAAGATTGGCATCATATTTTGACCTTACAATACATACACTACTAAGAAACGAGAAATAATTATGGTGATCCGTATTTTATATAGTTTTATGATACATGGACTGTGCCTTCCAGAAGTTCAGATCAACATTAGAAATTGACATTACATTGATTTATTTTAACAAGAGTCATAAGTGTGATCATCAATGAAATGTATTAGGAACTAAATGGACTTAAGAGACTAGTGTTTGACGTCCTTTTGGATTAGTTTTCTAGGTTTTTACTATTGAGGAAAAATGTTTGACAACATTAACCACCAAAATTTCCTATTTTCTTTGATATTTATTAATTAATCTATGTTTGTTTCATTTATTATTTCATTCCACATAAAACATATTTATTGACACTTTTCATTCTGTAATTCGCACTGCATGGCTCCTAATCTTCCAGCTAATATTTATATTGTAGTCTTGAAACACAGTTTGATAATTTTGCCCCCTTTTAGTTTGATTTGGATATACAACGTTTGTGTTAGGCTTTCAGTATGATAGTTTTTCTTTTTAACTTTTGAATATTTATATTTTCTTCTGGATTCAATATTTTCGTATGATTATTGCGAAACGTACTTTTTTTCTTCAATATTAAGTACTGAAAAAATGTTGATCAGCAATCACCATCTTTAATTGAATTATCTTCTTCAAAAGCATTAGAGCCAGGGAAAAAACTGGGGGCAAAGAACGAGAAAGAATTTCGCCATGGCCTTTTGAAGGAAGCATCCCGGTATTCGTCTGGAGTGATTTGGGGAAATTATGGAAAACCCAAATCTGGATGCCCGGAGGGGGATTCGAACACACGTCACTCAGTAGTGATCATTATTTTCGGTTACACAGTTCATAATTTTACGTCGAAAGGAAGTAAAGCCGCAGTTAAAGAAATTATATGCATTTGTTTTAAATTTGTGCCATCACAAAGCAACAGTTCTGTTGTTATATACAGCTTAATATCATTTTCGTCGAATTTTGGCGAAATATGTGGAATGAGAAATTTAGGAATATTTATTTGGGATTGATATTCAGATATACCATCAACCAGGAGAGATGGTTGTCCAATTTAATGAACGTTGTTCGACTTTCGTAAAAGATATGGAGGAATGTTCCGGTACATAACGAAGTCAATAGGCTAAGGTGATAATGTTTTATGCTAGATGCTGATCATAATGTTTTATAAAACAAGCTCCTATTGAAGTTCCGTAGTATTTTTCTTCCGAAATATCATATTTCAAATTCTGTTAGATTTATTGGTTAGGAAATAAAATGACGTATTTCTTATTTGTGAGAAAAATGTTTTTATTCCTGATTAAAACGGCTTTTTTCTAATAAAGATAACAATTTTGTACGTTTGTGACCTACTCTATCCAGAGTAAGCATTTGTTTATATAATTAATTCGTGGTATAATCAACATCTTTTTTCGTATCTAGAAATAATTTGATGGGGCGAAAAGTGCAATTTAGGAGACGGGGAACAACATGTTTAAGCTGATGCGTTGAGGTGATGATGAAGAAAATTGTCCTTGCTTCTCATCAAATATTACCGTTTTCTCTTTCCTCAACCATCTGAACGTTGGTATAAATATACCTAATACTTTTTCTGTTTTTTTTTTTTTAATTTTTTTATTAGTAAACTGACGAATACTTCATAATCATCTCAAAAAATAGTTTTACATCATCCGGTGACGAAATTGCGTAAAACTAATGAAAATTCATTAATTTCAAATTTTATCCACAAAAAAAATAACAGTTCACAAACTGAAACGGATTAAAATGTTACTGCGTAAGACAGTTCTATACCGTAAGAATTTTTCTGTCTATTTAGCTTAAAGTTACGGCACCAATATATATTAAAATAAATTATAATTCAGTTCGAAATAAATTAACAGTACCACAATTAAGAAAATTTTTACAGGTAAAAACTAAATTTCCTTACGTTGGTCTAGTCTCTTCTTCTTCTTCTTCTTCTTCTTCTTCTTCTTCTTCTTCTTCTTCTTCTTCTTCCCCAGATATTCCTTTATTGACGACGCCTTCACGGCGGGCTGGGTCCTCCAAAGCTGCAAAAATTAAGCTGATAAGAACAGATTTATTGGTAATGCTTACTTGACTAGATACAAGACTAGAAATTTTGAGTGCTTGCAATAATATATGATAATCTTATACAGTAAGTCACAATCCAAGTATTGCCATTACACTTTGATCTTAGCCAATACGCCGAGAAGCGATACGTTTTACAGGTGTCCCCAGACCCTAGCGAAAATTTTCGAAACTGCCGGATTGACTTCCTTCGATGGCCGAGCTACCGCATTTTTGCGGATGGTGCTGTTTGTACGGAAGTGATAGGAGACAATAAGTAGTCTCTATGCTTCATATAAATAACTGACTTTCGGTGATTGAGTACCGCCTGGCACCAGCCGCGCAAAGGTGGAAAATAACCGACCCCGCCTCCCGAAAGTGGCTGGTGGCACCGTATCTCGATCGAGAGGGCTTAAGGTAGGGCCCACAAGGAGCAGAACAGTGGAAGAAAGCGCTCGCATAATTTCGAGTAACTTTATTCGTAACTGCAAGACGGCATGGCAAAGCACAGCGTCCGACTCACAACACGCGCGTCGGCGACGACGACATTTCGCGAAAAGGTACAAGGTCTCTAATAACCTTGCTGCTGCTGCTGCTGCTGCTGCTGCTGCTGCTGCTGCTGCTGCTGCTGCTGCTGCTGCTGCTGCTGCTGCTGCTGCTGCTGCTGCTGCTGCTGCTGCTGCTGCTGCTGCTGCTGCTGCTGCTGCTGCTGCTGCTGCTGCTGCTGCTGCTGCTGCTGCTGCTGCTGCTGCTGCTGCTGCTGCTGCTGCTGCTGCTGCTGCTGCTGCTGCTGCTGCTGCTGCTGCTGCTGCTGCTGCTGCTGCTGCTGCTGCTGCTGCTGCTGCTGCTGCTGCTGCTGCTGCTGCTGCTGCTGCTGCTGCTGCTGCTGCTGCTGCTGCTGCCTGCTGCTGCTGCTGCTGCTGCTGCTGCTGCTGCTGCTGCTGCTGCTGCTGCTGCTGCTGCTGCTGCTGCTGCTGCTGCTGCTGCTGCTGCTGCTGCTGCTGCTGCTGCTGCTGCTGCTGCTGCTGCTGCTGCTGCTGCGCTGCTGCTGCTGCTGCTGCTGCTGCTGCTGCTGCTGCTGCTGCTGCTGCTGCTGCTGCTGCTGCTGCTGCTGCTGCTGCTGCTGCTGCGCTGCTGCTGCTGCTGCTGCTGCTGCTGCTGCTGCTGCTGCTGCTGCTGCTGCTGCTGCTGCTGCTGCTGCTGCTGCTGCTGCTGCTGCTGCTGCTGCTGCTGCTGCTGCTGCTGCTGCTGCTTGCTGCTGCTGCTGCTGCTGCTGCTGCTGCTGCTTGCTGCTGCTGCTGCTGCTGCTGCTGCTGCTGCTGCTGCTGCTGCTGCTGCTGCTGCTGCTGCTGCTGCTGCTGCTGCTGCTGCTGCTGCTGCTGCTGCTGCTGCTGCTGCTGCTGCTGCTGCTGCTGCTGCTGCTGCTGCTGCTGCTGCTGCTGCTGCTGCTGCTGCTGCTGCTGCTGCTGCTGCTGCTGCTGCTGCTGCTGCTGCTGCTGCTGCTGCTGCTGCTGCTGCTGCTGCTGCTGCTGCTGCTGCTGCTGCTGCTGCTGCTGCTGCTGCTGCTGCTGCTGCTGCTGCTGCTGCTGCTGCTGCTGCTGCTGCTGCTGCTGCTGCTGCTGCTGCTGCTGCTGCTGCTGCTGCTGCTGCTGCTGCTGCTGCTGCTGCTGCTGCTGCTGCTGCTGCTGCTGCTGCTGCTGCTGCTGCTGGCTGCTGCTGCTGCTGCTGCTGCTGCTGCTGCTGCTGCTGCTGCTGCTGCTGCTGCTGCTGCTGCTGCTGCTGGCTGCTGCTGCTGCTGCTGCTGCTGCTGCTGCTGCTGCTGCTGCTGCTGCTGCTGCTGCTGCTGCTGCTGCTGCTGCTGCTGCTGCTGCTGCTGCTGCTGCTGCTGCTGCTGCTGCTGCTGCTGCTGCTGCTGCTGCTGCTGCTGCTGCTGCTGCTGCTGCTGCTGCTGCTGCTGCTGCTGCTGCTGCTGCTGCTGCTGCTGCTGCTGCTGCTGCTGCTGCTGCTGCTGCTGCTGCTGCTGCTGCTGCTGCTGCTGCTGCTGCTGCTGCTGCTGCTGCTGCTGCTGCTGCTGCTGCTATGCTGCTGCTGCTGCTGCTGCTGCTGCTGCTGCTGCTGCTGCTGCTGCTGCTGCTGCTGCTGCTGCTGCTGCTGCTGCTGCTGCTGCTGCTGGCTGCTGCTGCTGCTGCCTGCTGCTGCTGCTGCTGCTGCTGCTGCTGACTGCTGCTGCTGCTGCTGCTGCTGCTGCTGCTGCTGCTGCTGCTGCTGCTGCTGCTGCTGCTGCTGCTGTGCTGCTGCTGCTGGCTGCTGCTGCTGCTGCTGCTGCTGCTGCTGCTGCTGCTGCTGCTGCTGCTGCTGCTGCTGCTGCTGCTGCTGCTGCTGCTGCTGCTGCTGCTGCTTGCTGCTGCTGCTGCTGCTGCTGCTGCTGCTGCTGCTGCTGCTGCTGCTGCTGCTGCTGATGCTGCTGCTGCTGCTGCCTGCTGCTGCTGCTGCTGCTGCTGCTGCTGCTGCTGCTGCTGCTGCTGCTGCTGCTAGCTGCTGCTGCTGCTGCTGCTGCTGCTGCTGCTGCTGCTGCTGGCTGCTGCTGCTGCTGCTGCTGCTGCTGCTGCTGCTGCTGCTGCTGCTGCTGCTGCTGCTGCTGCTGCTGCTGCTGCTGCTGCTGCTGCTGCTGCTGCTGCTGCTGCTGCTGCTGCTGCTGCTGCTGCTGCTTGCTGCTGCTGCTGCTGCTGCTGCTGCTGCTGCTGCTGCTTGCTGCTGCTGCTGCTGCTGCTGCTGCTCGCTGCTGCTGCTGCTGCTGCTGCTGCTGCTGCTGCTGCTGCTGCTGCTGCTGCTGCCTGCTGCCTGCTGCTGCTGCTGGCTGCTGCTGCTGCTGCTGCTGCTGCTGCTGCTGCTGCTGCTGCTGCTGCTGCTGCTGCTGCTGCTGCTGCTGCTGCTGCTGCTGCTGCTGCTGCTGCTGCTGCTGCTGCTGCTGCTGCTGCTGCTGACGATGATGATGATGATATATATTCCTTTATTGACGACGCCTTCACGGCAGGCTGGGTCCTCCAAAGCTGCAAAAATTAAGCTGATAAGAACAGATTTATTGGTAATGCTTACTTGACTAGATACAATTCAAATTTTGAGTGCTTGCAATAATATATGATAATCTTATACAGTAAGTCACAATCCAAGTATTGCCATTACACTTTGATCTTAGCCAATACGCCGAGAAGCGATACGTTTTACAGGTGTTGCTACTCTTTTTGAGTACGTCAGGATCTAGGGTAGAGCACAAAGGTGTCCCCAGACCCTAGCGAAAATTTTCGAAACTGCTGGATTATCTTCCTTCGATGGCCGAGCCCCGCATTTTTGCAGATGGTGCTGTTTGTACGAAAGTGATAGGAGACAATATGTAGTCTCTAAGCCTCATATAAATAACTGACTTTCGGTGATTGAGTACCGCCTGGCGCCCGCCGCGCAAAGGTGGAAAATAACCGACCCCGCCTCCCGAAAAAGGCTGGTGGCCCCGTATCTCGATCGAGAGGGCTTAAGGTAGGGCCCACAAGGTGCAGACCACTGGAAGAAAGCGCTCGCATAATTTTGAGTAACTTTATTCGTAACTGCAAGACGGCATGGCAACGCACAGCGTCCGACTCACAACACGCGCGTCGGCGACGACGACATTTCGCGAAAAGACAAGATCTCTAATAACTAAGTATCAGAGTACAGGAACCACAGCTTGGAATCCTGTAAAGAAGCAAAAATACCTGGGTCCATATTTGGAGTAGCACAAACGGTAAAATAACTGCGGGATGGTTAAACACGTTTTATCCCAGGTTACGGAAATAAAAATTTGTGTATATATAGCTAAAGTCCCCCCCCCCCAGCTATGGGAAGTGCGAATTAGGTACTGGGGGCGGCGAGGGGTTCAGCAATTGGCTACCCTGCAGAAGTTAATACACACGAGACGGAAATAAAACATAGTCGTTAAGCCAGAGAAGGAAATTTCACACAGAAGTCATATCAGCTTAATATTCTGACACTTCCAGATTATTCAACTCATTTCTATGTTTTGATTGAGATTAGGTTGGCCGATCCCGGCGGTACTGCAATGCCGGGCCAACCCGCGACAGAGGTGGAGCAAGCCCCTAGTACACTCCGTCATGTTCCAAAAATGAGTTTAATATTTTGGTCCAGCGATGCTGGACGTATCAGATATTAAGCTGATAAGAACAGATAAATGGTTGTTTATTAGTAATGCTTACTTCACTTGATACATTGAAATTTGAGTGCTAGGGGCTTGCAATAATGTATGATAATATTATACAGTAAGTCACAATCCAAGAGTTGCCAAAAGGCCGAGAAGCGATAAGTTTTGCAGGTGTTGCTACTCTTTTTGAGTACTTCAGGATGGTGCTGTTTGTACGGAAGTGATAGGAGACAATAAGTAGTCTATGCTTCATATAAATAACTGACTTTCGGTGATTGAGCACCGCCTGGCGCCAGCCGCGCAAAGGTGGAAAATAACCGACCCCGCCTCCCGAAAGTGGCTGGTGGCCCCGTATCTCGATCGAGAGGGCTTAAGGTAGGGCCCACAAGGTGCAGAACACTGGAAGAAAGCGCTCGCATAATTTCGAGTAACTTTATTCGTAACTGCAAGACGGCATGGCAAAGCACGGCGTCCGACTCACAACACGCGACGACATTTCGCGAAAAGACAAGGTCTCTAATAACTAAGTATCAGAGTACAGGAACCACAGCTTGGAATCCTGTAAAGAAGCAAAACTACGTGGGTCCATACTTGGAGTAGCAAAAACGGTAAAATGACTGCGGGATGGTTAAACACGTTTTCACCCAGGTACGGATTTTTTAATATATATATAAAAAACTAATTTCCCCACCTCTCACTCACTCCCCCCGAGCTATGTGAAGTGAGGGGGGGGGGTGGTGGTGGTGGTGGTGCTGCTGCTGCTGCTGCTGCTGCTGCTGCTGCTGCTGCTGCTGCTGCTGCTGCTGCTGCTGCTGCTGCTGCTGCTGCTGCTGCTGCGCTGCTGCTGCTGCTGCTGCTGCTGCTGCTGCTGCTGCTGCTGCTGCTGCTGCTGCTGCTGCTGCTGCTGCTGCTGCTGCTGCTGCTGCTGCTGCTGCTGCTGCTGCTGCTGCTGCTGCTGCTGCTGCTGCTGCTGCTGCTGCTGCTGCTGCTGCTGCTGCTGCTGCTGCTGCTGCTGCTGCTGGCTGCTGCTGCTGCTGCTGCTGCTGCTGCTGCTGCTGCTGCTGCTGCTGCTGCTGCTGCTGCTGCTGCTGGGCTGCTGCTGCTGCTGCTGCTGCTGCTGCTGCTGCTGCTGCTGCTGCTGCTGCTGCTGCTGCTGCTGCTGCTGCTGCTGCTGCTGCTGCTGCTGCTGCTGCTTGCTGCTGCTGCTGCTGCTGCTGCTGCTGCTGCTGCTGCTGCTGCTGCTGCTGCTGCTGCTGCTGCTGCTGCTGCTGCTGCTGCTGCTGCTGCTGCTGCGCTGCTGCTGCTGCTGCTGCTGCTGCTGCTGCTGCTGCTGCTGCTGCTGCTGCTGCTGCTGCTGCTGCTGCTGCTGCTGCTGCTGCTGCGCTGCTGCTGCTGCTGCTGCTGCTGCTGCTGCTGCTGCTGCTGCTGCTGCTGCTGCTGCTGCTGCTGCTGCTGCTGCTGCTGCTGCTGCTGCTGCTGCTGCTGCTTCTGCTGCTGCTGCTGCTGCTGCTGCTGCTGCTGCTGCTGCTGCTGCTGCTGCTGCTTCTGCTGCTGCTGCTGCTGCTGCTGCTGCTGCTGCTGCTGCTGCTGCTGCTGCTGCTGCTGCTGCTGCTGCTGCTGCTGCTGCTGCTGCTGCTGCTGCTGCTGCTGCTGCTGCTGCTGCTGCTGCTGCTGCTGCTGCTGCTGCTGCTGCTGCTGCTGCTGCTGCTGCTGCTGCTGCTGCTGCTGCTGCTGCTGCTTGCTGCTGCTGCTGCTGCTGCTGCTGCTGCTGCTGCTGCTGCTGCTGCTGCTGCTGCTGCTGCTGCTGCTGCTGCTGCTGCTGCTGCTGCTGCTGCTGCTGCTGCTGCTGCTGCTGCTGCTGCTGCTGCTGCTGCTGCTGCTGCTGCTGCTGCTGCTGCTGCTGCTGCTGCTGCTGCGCTGCTGCTGCTGCTGCTGCTGCTGCTGCTGCTGCTGCTGCTGCTGCTGCTGCTGCTGCTGCTGCTGCTGCTGCTGCTGCTGCTGCGCTGCTGCTGCTGCTGCTGCTGCTGCTGCTGCTGCTGCTGCTGCTCTCTGCTGCTGCTGCTGCTGCTGCTGCTGCTGCTGCTGCTGCTGCTGCTGCTGCTGCTGCTGCTGCTGCTGCTGCTGCTGCTGCTGCTGCTGCTGCTGCTGCTGCTGCTGCTGCTGCTGCTGCTGCTGCTGCTGCTGTGCTGCTGCTGCTGCTGCTGCTGCTGCTGCTGCTGCTGC
>JARYHS010008074.1:170317974-170355273 GCA_031002005.1 Vandiemenella viatica | reverse complement strand
CTCTGCAAGAAATAGTGGTGATCACAACAAGAAAGAAGAAATATTTGGAAAGCTCGATCAAAGAAAATGGTGGAAACAGGATGAAGATAAATGAAAGTAAAAATGTGCAGATAATTTTTTTTTAATAGTATAAGAGACTTTGTATGGGATGTGCTGCAAAAGAGTAAGGAAGCAATCTATAATACCATCTTTGTGCCAATTTTTACACATGGATCGGAAACATGAGTGATGATGGAGAGAGGCAAAGGAGAATACAAGCTATGGAAATGAAAGTTCGGAGGAGTAGAGAAGGAGAAACAAGAAGGGACACTACAAGGAATGAGAGAAACAGGCAGATGATCAAGGAGGAATTGCTACAATAAAGAATAGAGAACTCAAGGTTACAGTGGTATGGTAAAATTAAGAGAATGAGAGAGGAGAAGATACTGAGGAAGATCCTGGACGTAAAGCTGGAAGGGAAGAGGCTCATAGGAAGACCAGCAGACGCGGCCATTGGCTGGAAGCTGCTCAAGATGAAGACGAAGAATAGAAACATTTTCTTAAATGATATCATCTAAAAAGCCATTGTACAAATTTTCAGACCAGTAGGATATTTCAATCTTGACTCCCAGTCACTGCAAATCGAGATTTTTCGAAGTAACACAATATCCTTAAGTTTTTTTTTCCACCAACAGGCATAACATATATTTTTTTCAGATTTTTCTATTGATGTTTACCAACTTTAGGTAGAAGTTTTGGGTAAACTTGAAATGATGGGAATGTCAGCCCCCTGAATAATGAGTACAAGACTGAGAAACACAAGAAACATTTTTTTTTCTTTTTCCATCAAAACTGATAGCTTCCTTTTCCTACATGAAACAAAATTTGCACTTTACACCCCCAACTTTGTGGGTTTATTTCAACTCCAAAATATTATTTTTCTGCAGATAAAAAAACCTACCTAAGATTTGAATCTACTACAGCATATTACAAATTTATTAAAATCAGAGAGGGTCACTTGGGGAACCTTCCATGTTATATATTAACATTTCGGTGTTTGAAAAATGCTACAGTGTCAAGATACAAGTTTCTGTATCTTTTGTACTTAATAATTCAGTAAATATTTCCCCACTTCTCATCTTAGTTGATAACTTTTGCAGTAAAAGTCTTCAGTACCACTTCTGTAACAGTAATTTTATCTACTCACACTTTTTTCAAAATCCATTATTTTTATTGTTATCTACAAGACAGTAGTTACTAACAATGATGCAATTGAAGTCCTGTTCATAATTTTTATAGGGTCAATCCATTAATAATCACCCAGATAAAAAAAAAAATTGTTGCTCAATATTTTTGTTTTTCTTATTTTTCTCACCAGTTACTCCCCAATAAGTGAGCTCAAAACAGTGTTTAAAATTTTTTTTAGGCTTTTACTTTTTTTTGGCGGCCATTTTAAGTTCGCTTTGAAACCGAATTTTAGCTGAAAACAAGTTTTGCGTAAATGTTCATAACTCTGTTAATTCTAAAGATGATAAGACAAAATAAAAACCAAAATGTTCAGAATAAAATGATCTAGATTTTTTGTCATAACATAGTTTTACCTAAATAGTAAGGGGAATGGAGAAAAAAATATATAACTTCCAAGTTTAAATTAACTGAAAACAAGAAATTCAGAGCTGTAAAATCACTTAAAGGAAGAAAGACTCACCTTAAATTTTTTTTTCTTTTGTAGATTTATTATAGGTAAGCTTGCTGTAAAACTATGAAGCTTGAGAAGTTTGTCCGTTTTTTTATATAAATTTTTAAAAATACTTAAACGGCGAACTTTTTCAATATTTGAAGAAGAGTATCTCAAAAAGGACTAAGTCAAAAATTATTAAATTAATTCACCAAGCACATCTTCATGATATAAACATTTGTTAAAAATCTGGTTACTGAGACTCAACTGGTTCCAGAGTTAAATGGAATCAAATTTTATGAAAAACTGTGTCGTATGCACAGTACGTATAATGGTAAATTAGATTTGAAACTTACTTATTCATTAAGAAACATACTTTTCCAGTTAATAGCTAAAAACATTAGGGATTCACAAGAACATGCTGAACATTATCGCTAATGTAGCCAATCTTACTAAGCATAAATAATTAGTTGCATTATTAAACACATACATGACTGATGCACTAAAAATGCAATGTTTATTAATATTTTAACCTTACCAACATGATAAAAAGCTTGGCAGATCATTTACACAATAGGCCTTAGCATGCAAGTTCATAATTTAATTAAAATATTAAAGAGTAGAAATTTCATTGCACAGTTTTTCACTAATGTTGTGCGTTCTCCCAGAAATTGTTGTTAGTTCTGTAGGAGTGATCTTCCTTAGAACTTTACTCACTGGAACCCATACCTCATCCATTTTAGATATCTGGAAGGCAGTTTTTGGGCCAGCTGGATTAAAAAAGTGCACCAGTAGATCATTTTCTTGATCACTCTTGTCTATGACGATACCCAGCCAAGACTGATCTTAAATGCACGCAACAAAGTCATTGTTTGTAAAGGATGTTGTGTTAGTGAAAACGATTGAAGTTTTGTGCTCATCAAATTCTTTACTTTTTGATGTGGTGTAACATCTGATTACATTGTCAGTCACAGGAGTGAATCGATGATACCCTCTTGTACCTTTCACAGGCAAGCAAAGCTCAAATCTTTTTGTTAGTTTGTCTTCTGTTTGTCTGATTTCTTCTGCAGGAACAAAGATGTATGTAATTGTAGTTATTTTTTCAGTGCAGTATTTGTACATGTACTCTGGAGTAAGAATTTGGTCATTGTAAGGTCTTTGCATGCTGGCTCTTGTGACTTCCCTTTTGGTAGAATATTTTTAAGTATTAAAAATATAAAAACTTTTATTAAAGCACGACATTAAAATATGAAATATTACTACACAACTTCACTACATGTTCACTCAGAAAGGTTCCAAGTGCTACTGGCTACTGAGTCATTGCAACACTTGCTTGTGGAGGGGATTGTTGAAGTATGAACATGCAGACTTCTTACACCTGCAGATGAAGACTTGTACAGACAAGAAAGCTTTTGTATGAAAACTTCAACCAACAAGTAATAAACTGAATATTGCTTACGGGTGCCTAAATGAAACATTAAAATTTATTATTTAGACCGTTTATTATTTTAGCATAAATATAAATGAGTATAAATTAATACTTATTAAAAATATTTAAAAATATTCAATCTTCTTTTTCATGTTTATGCATTTTTATGCAATGTGGACTGATTTTTAATTAATTTCTTTTAAAAGAAAAGCATGTTCGTCCTTCATTACCATTCATTATGCGCGTAATGCATAGTTTTTCTGAAAACTTTGATTCCATATAACTCTGGAACCAGTTGAGTCTCAGTCAGAAAATTTTTAACAATTGTTTATACCATGAAGATATGCTTTGTGAATTAATTTCATAATTTTTGATTCAGTCCTTTTTGAGATACTCTTCTTCAAATATTGAAAAAGTTTGTCATTTAGGTATTTTTAAAAAATTATATAAAAAAATGGACTAACTTCTCAAGCTTCATATTTTTACAGCAAACTTATCTACAATAAATCTACAAAAGAAAAAAAAATTAAAGGTGAGTCTTTCTTCCTTTTAGTGATTTTACAGCTCTGAAGTTCTTGTTTTCAGTTAATTTAAACTTGGAAGTTATATATTTTTTTCTCCCCTCCCCTTACTATTTAGGTAAAACTATGTTCTGACAAAAAATCTAGAGCATTTTATTCTGAACATTTTTATTTTTATTTTGTCTTGATATCTTCAGAATTAATAGAGTTATGAACATTTACGCAAAACTTGTTTTCAGCTAAAATTCGGTTTCAAAGCGAACTTAAAGTGGCCGCCAAAAAAAAAGTAAAAGCCTAAAACAAAATATATGCATGGTTTTGAGCTCACTTAGTATTGGGGAGTAACTGGTAAAAAATTAAGAAAAACAAAAATGATGAGCAACATGGTCTGGGTGATTTTTAATGGATTGACCCTATAAAGAGTAAATTGCTTCAAAGTTTCACTATGGATTACACAAAGAGTACATATTCAGCAGCTGATACATCACACTATACACACAATATATCTTGTTTGATAGTAGTTAATAATAACAATAAACTAGTGGTCTGGTGGCTCAGTGGTTAAGGCATCTGACTGGAGATCGAAAGGTCCCCGGTCCCAATCCCTGTCTTGGTGGGGCTTTTCATAAGCCCTTAAGCTGACCTCCACCTGTGATACAGCTTTTTATGCAATGTGTAGTACACCAGAACACTTCAGTGGTTCAGATTCCACGTTACACTGTAAGTCCCCTCTAGGGCTAACAAACCTAGTTGTAACACTGATGTGGGCCTAGCTGGTTTATCAACATTTACTGTGGAGAACCAGTACAATGACAAGCAGGTTACTAGGCCCATGAGGTTAGTCAAGGAAAATAACTTAAGTCAGAACACAGTTAGCATTAGGAATTCGTTTAAGATAGGTTATCTCAATGTTGAAGGTATAAGAGGAAAACATGTACTTTTAAAACGATTTTGCTAATGAAAATATGCTCGATTCATTATGTGTGAGTGAGCACTGGTGCAAGGGTAATGAAATTTCTTTTCATGTATTAGATGATTTCCAGTTAGTTAACAGTTTTAGCAGGGTACAGCGGATTCATGGGGGTGTGTCGATTTATATTAAGAAAGCGTTAATGAACGCTAGTAATGAATTAGATTTAGGTTTTTTGTGTAGCGAATTGTATTTTGAAGCTACAGGTATATATTTCGAGCATTTAAAAATAGTTATTGTATCACTTTATAGGTCACCCAGTGGTGACCCACTAACCTTTTTAGAAAAACTTGAGAATTTATTAAATTTTTTTCTTAGTACTAGGTGGAGAAAGTTCAGTATAGTGATTGGTGGAGACATAAATGCTGCATTTGATGTGACAAAAGATACACACAATGTAAATGAATTTAAAAATCTGTTAAGACAATTTAATTTCAGTTTTTCTAACTGTAAACCTACAAGGGAGAATGCTTGTCTTGACAATATTTTTACAAATGTTAGCAGAGATTTAATGTGTTCTGATGTGGCTGTTTTTGCCTTCTCAGACCATGATTCAGTTTGGATTGAAATAGTTATGCCTAATTTGAAGAACAAAGAGCACAAAGATCCTAAGGTGGCCATCACAAGACCAGTAACGCAGGATAAAATGTCTAATTTTATGGTCTCACTTGGGAATTATGATTGGAAAGATTTGTGTAATAGTGTTAGTCACTGCTCTGCTAATGTAGCATTTGAGAGATTTTTCTGTGCTTTCATAAATAATTTTGAGACAAACTTTCCACAGTACAAATGTAAAGTCAATCCCAATACATGTAAAATAAATAAACATAGGCATAACAATGTGTGGTACACACCGCAACTAGCCAATATGAAAAACAATGTGTTATTGTATTTAGATTTGTATAGACTACACAAAACAGATATGACTAAGCTAAGATACTTAAGAGCTCGAAAGGATTATAAACACGCAGTCAATGAGGCTAATAAACAACATAACATATTCAGTATAGAGTCATCCAATAATAAATGTAAGAAAGCATGGAGTGTGATAAACTCAGTGGCCAAAACCAAACGAAAAGAGGCTGTAGCAGTAACACCAGATGAATTTAATAACTTTTGTATACAGTCGGTGAATGACATTTGTGGCAGCATTGTTAGACCCCAGGAAACTGTATCTGATCTCATAAAATGTCATAATGTAAACTATACTTTGAAAGATAAATTTGTACTTTCGGAGGTATCACCAGATGATGTTTGGGTATTGTACATAACTTTAGGCCATCTGATAGTGTAGATATATATGACCTTTCTAGTAATATGATTAAAAAGATAATTGGTTGTATATTATTTCCTCTCACTTATTGTATAAATAAATGTTTAACTGAAGGTGTGTTTCCAGAGGTGTTAAAATTATCTAGAGTTGTGCCCATTTATAAGAAGGGAGAGAGAGATTGCCCATCTAGTTATCGCCCTGTATCTCTGACACCAGTTTTTTCTAAGGTACTAGAATCTGTTATCTATAAACAGTTAGGGGTTTATTTGGAGCACAACAACATTCTTTCTACTGTACAGTTTAGCTTTAGGAAAGGCAAATCTACTGCTCATGCTATTGACTCTTTGATTAAGAAGATTCTAAGTGCTTATGAGGAGAAAAACTTTGCTTAGGCAACTTTTTGCGACCTCAGTAAGGCCTTTGACTGTGTAGACCACGATTTACTTCTTAATAAATTACTTCATTACAGAATCATTAGAGACAAAGCTGGTAATATCTTTGAATCATTTCTTAGTAATCGTAAACAAATTGTATGTATTGGAAAGGCAAGATCCCAGATAACTGAAATCAAGTGTGGTGTGCCACAAGGCTCAGTATTGGGACCATTGTTATTCATTTTAATGATAAATGATTTGCCATTTTATATAATGTCCCACTCCATTCTATACGCTGATGACACCAATTTTCTTACTGTAAGTTCAGACTTTGAAACTCTTCAAACCATGACTAAAGATACCCTATCCCAAGTGTCAATCTGGTTTCGAGCTAATGGGTTTTTGCTCAATGAGAGTAAAACACAACAAACAGTATTTAGTCTAAGAGAATACCCAGTAGATGACTATGTAGGTTATGTTAAGTTTTTAGGTATTGTTATAGATAATAAATTGTCTTGGGATCCACACATTAAATACGTTAGTGCAAGGTTGTCTAGAGTGGTGTACTTGTTAAGAAATTTAAAAAATCATGTACCTACAGCCTATGTAAGATCAGCGTATTTTGCTTTTTTTCCTATGGACTTTTATTTTGGGGCAATAGTACACATGTTCAGAATGTCTTGGTCCTTCAAAAGAAGGTAATTAGGATTATGTCAAACGCTGAAAAATTTGCCCATTGTAGACCACTGTTTATTGAATTAAAAATATTAACGGTAATAAACTTGTACATTTACACTGTTCTCCTGCACACAAAAATAACCAATCTGAATACCTTCTTAGACAAGATTTACACTGTCACAGTACGAGAAATAATAGGCACATTGACATACCTTACTGTAGATTATCGAAATCATTGAACAGTTATGAAGTGTTGGGTATGAAAATGTTTAACAAACTACCTCTAGAATGGGTTGAAGCCCCATTCAATCTATTTAAGCAGACATTGTATAGCTGGTTAGTCACTAATCCTTTTTATTCAGTTAATGAATTCTATGAATGTGGAAATATGAAATAATTGTGTGTGGAGTGTGTAATTTAAATTGTTTTTAATTATGAATTTTGTCTTGTTTGTATTTTCATATTTGTATTCTTGACGTTGTCTATTGCTATGACAGTTTAATGACAATAAAATTTTTATTATTATATTATATTATTATTATTATTATTATCACAGGAAATTAAAGCCCAACAAAGGTTTAATGTGGTCCTAGTTGGCCCAAATGAACATACATAGCTACACTACCAAACTAAACCTCCTAGTTAAAGAAAAAGGATACGGCAACTGCAATTTCAGCAAATACTCTGTCAGCTGTTGGAACTTTTGTATGGATTCAGGAGATGGAGTGGCCACCACAAAATTGGTACTGATGAAAGGCCATTTTATAATCTGCAATGTTTCATCAAATTCCCTGCATAGCACATAATACATATTCAGACTAAACGACAAAAATAATGCCAATATTGATCTACCTGATTTTAAAAAAATTAATTAATATTATTTTAAGCATTTTTTTACATATTGTTTTCATTTAGTTATATTTTTAGGTACATTCCTCAAAATCACTTTTACAAATGCCAAAAAGTTTGCTATAAATGACTGAAATGCAGAAAACACATAATCACTGTATCACATTTCTATCTATTTTTAAATATAATAACCATTTCACCCCTCTTCCCCAAAACTGAAGCATTTATGCTGGTCAAATGCAAGTTTATATCTAATTTTCGGAATTCTAAAAGTACTTTTGAATATATGTTGAATAGTGCAGGTTGTATAACAAGAATCTTACATTTATATATGCAGATATAACTCTAAAATACAGAAGAAAACAGGAACAAAATGGACTGAACAAAGGAAATAGGAACACAGTGAATGTATGAAGAGGTTTTGTGAAGATGAAGAGGAAGAAGATAAATACAAACAAAAACTAAATAAGCATGAATAATTTGAGTTCAAACACTGTCCTCAAGGCCTATAATGATTAATAATAATAAATATAACACTTATGAAATCAATGGCTTTTAAGCAATGAAAATAACAAAAGACAGGGAAAGTAAATCTATGACTTACAAAAGTTGAATGAAGAAAGGCTACGACAAACACAATTGTATGTGCACATACCAAGGCTTAATGCATTACCGTGATTAGTCTTGGAGAACAGGATGGTAGTGGTGGTGGGTAAGGAATGATAAAATAATGTTAAGTGAACTATTGACAAATCAATTTTTTTTTTTTTTTTTTTTTTTGCTTTCGGCTTTACACATTGTTGGTACTGAGGTCATTAGAGGCAGGAAAGGACTGGTGGCGAGAATTAATTAAGCCATGATATTTTAAGGAATCATCATGGCATTCACCTGGAGTGATTTGGGGAAACCATATAAACCCAAGTTGTGATGGCCTGATGGAGTTCAAACTCACGTCCTCATGAATGTGAGGCTAAAGTGTTATCGCTCGCCTACTTAGCTCGGTCCGATAAATCTTTGGGGGTGGTGGAATACACAAATAGATATGGGTATATATTTATAACTTAATTATAATACTGATTAAATAAGGAAATAATAATAGAATAAATATACAAAGAATATATATATATATATATATAAAGAAAAAGGACCCACTATTGTGGCTGGGCAAGTTACAGTGGGTGGCCAAATTATTATACTCAATAGGTCATAAAGCAAAAAAAGTCATGAAGTTTTTAAAAGACGAAAAAATAACCCTCTTGGATTGGCCTGGAAATTCGCCAGACCTTAACCCTATTGAGAATGTCTGGGCGGCGCTAAAAAAAGAAATTTGCAAGGATAAAATTATTACTAATAAAAAAGAATTAATAGAAAATATTATTACAGCATGGCACAGAACACCTGAATTACAAGAAATTTCCAAAAAGTGCATTGCCAGCATGCCGCAGCATCTACAAAACGTGATTGCTCAAAAGGGAGGATTCACTAAATATTGATTAATATTTTTTTCTATTAATATAACATAATTCCTATGCTAAATTATGTTTTATTTATTTTTCCTTAATTCATTAAACCTATAAAGATAACAATAAAAACGATATCATAGGTCTATTAGTAGATTAAATGTATAATAACACACGAAACAATGTTTTTTTTCAAACGAGTATAATAATTTGGCCACCTACTGTAAGGTGCCACCTCAATGGATCGTGGAGGTTCGAGTCCTGCACCCCTGTACTGGCTATCCTGATTGAAATTTTTAGGCAGCCATCTAGGAATATGCTGTGACAGTACCTAACAAATTACACATTTTATAAACAAAAGTACACATACCATACAAAACATAAGTTATATGAAATCACTGACAGATGGCATCATTTAAGCTCTACCCATTGCTCCAGGAACTGAAAATCGCTGATTGTTACTACCCAATGGAACACTCTACAAACTATTAATAACAAGCCATGATGAGAATCAAGGCTTTGCGTGATCCAATAGGTTCTATTTGATGATATTGATAATACTAATACAATGACCACTTACTATAAATTCAAATTCTTTATAGTGCGGCACACCACCCTAATGAGCTATCTCATAGTTTGGTGGTTTTATTTCATATGAGACCTGCTCTCCAGTGATAGAAGATACATTCCCAAAAACAAACAGAGAAGTAACTATCAGCTCAAATGGAGTAAAGAAAGCTTTAAGTACAGCAAACATGAATGATGGAGTTCATCGATCAGAGACAGAGCAAGTCATGGTCTATGCAGAGCGGAACAATAATGTGGCAGCTGGCGACTGCAGCAAGTTTGAAGTAGTTCCAACTACTGTTTGTTTATAACAGCATGAGAACATGAGATGAGGGCAACATTATGTTATGACAACCTGAGGTAGCTCCTTCTGTATGAAGATGAGACTAGCCAAAGAGAAGAGGACGGTGCACAGACTGAAGGTCTGTTGTACGTGATTTTCTCCCACGTCCTGAGAGACACCATTGGAAGAAATAAACAAGCTAGAATATAAGGACGTATATATCCCTATCTATAGTTACTGTAATTAAACTGAGGAAAAAGGAAATGGCACTAGGCAACATAAATTACAAGGAAATGTAAAATGAAGGCTGCAACAGTGAAGAACATATATGATGAACAAAAGAATACACAATATTTCGGTTTTACACCTTATTAATGCTGTATGAAATGAGACATGTCGTTCGGGAGGTGTGCACACGCCGAAGTTTAACACACGTGTTAAACTTCGGTGTGTGCACACCTCCCGAACGACATGACTCATTTCCTACAGCATTAATAAGGTGTAAAACCGAAATATTGTGTGTTCTTATGTTCGACATATATGTTCTTCACCCGTCGCAGCCTATAGTTACTGTTTAATTCAAATACAAGGAAGTGGAGGCAGTGATCAATTCTGGTTTACAACTTTCATGTCTGTAGGAACTGCCATTTAACAGTCTTTGAGCAGAACAAAAACTACATGTTTTTTTGGGTAATTGGTACGATAGTCAGCTCAGCTACTCGCCACAAAAGTAAAAATGTGAAATAGGTAGTGCAAATGGAAGGCGATATGCAAGTCAAGTAATAAGAATCAAGGCATATCCAATCCTGAGTTTAAATCTGTCTTTGACACTGGGGTCTGATTGGTTCTGCGATATGAAACTAACAGTGTACTGGGTAGAAGAGATCCTAGAGTTCAATAGCAGACAAAAGAAAGTGAAAGTCCATTTCGACAAGAATCAGTTAGAGGGGCAGCAGAGGGCCGAAAAATAAAGGTAGTGTCTTGGGGTGATGCAAGCTCAGTCTGAAACTGACAGGATGTTTTTGCAGGAGGGCCAGATATATCTGAAGTATTAGGGAAGAAATGTGGAAAAGAAGATTCTATTTAGGAAGAACAATGGCCCTCAAAGGGTGGGGTGAGGAAGAGATGATGTTTAGACCTGCATGACAAGGAGAGGAACGAAAGGAAATTTAAAGAAGATAGAAGAGAGGGGGGAGAAATGGAAAGGAGTGTTGCCACAGGAGAGGGCACTTTGGTACAGACAGGCTATCTCAAAGATGTGTTTAGGGGTGATTCCTGAGATTATGTTTATGTACAATGTAACGCTGGAGCTCTATAAGCAACCCAATAGCTTGATGTCAGGAGATGGTAGGGACGATAGCTACCAGAATTCCACACATTCTGCATCCAAGGAAAACTATGAGCTTTGTGTTGGGAGTCTTTTTTCCTGACAAGTTTTTTACTTTTTTTCCCTGGCTGGAGAACAGCCTTTAATTCATTACAACAAGAACATACTTTACCTTTCCCATATATCTTCGCTATTACTGAGTAAAAGTAATGCCTCAACCAAGAAGCGTGATGTATGTGCGAGAAGTGTTGGTGTAGTGAAACAATCATAGGTCTAGGACATGTGTGGCACAATTTGTGTAACACTGTATGCTTTCTTTTGCAGGCTGAAAGAGCGATGATATCATTCTGGACCAAATATCATTATGTTTTGTTTGGGATAATACATGTTTTGTACATTTTTCCATTGTAATTAAAAATTCAATTTTAATATGGGAATTTGTCTATATTCAGTTTTTTCTTTTAGGTGATCTACATATGTGGTAACTGTGCTAGTCAGCACTGGAAGAAGTATTGTTCTCGTAAAATTACTAACAAAAGGTCTACAGATGTATTGAAAGAAAACAAAGTCTCACTACACAGTTAAGCTGACAGTATGTTTTGTAGAGCAAAATAATGTTATGTATTTTGAGGCACAATCATAGAATAGTAATTTGTTTCAAAAAATTGTCACATTACTGATGGTGGCGATGTGGCAATACACCATGAGTTGTGACTGCTGTAGTGGCAGGTTTATGCAATCAATGGCTGTATCTTGTCAAGTGATATATAGGCTATAATAATTTGTGTTTCCTGCAGGTAAGTGACAGGATTATTTTGATGAGGTTAGAAACTAAGCCCGTCCCAACCACATTAGTACAAGTGAATATGTCAACGTCACAGGAAGACGACGAAGAAATAGAAAAAAATATACGCTGAAATTGAAGAATTAATACAATATGTGAAGGGGGAGGAAAATCTAATAATCATGGGTGATTGGAATGCTATAGTGGGAGAAGGAAAAGCGGAGAATACTGTAGGAGAAAGAAATGAGTGAGGAAGCAGGTTGCTAGAATTTTGTGAAAGATATAAGCTAGTAGTGGCAAACACACTGTTTAAGAACCATGCAAGAAGAATATACATCCAGGAAACGTCCTGGGGATACAGGCAGATATCAGCTAGATTATATCATGGTCAAACAGAGATTCAGGAATCAAGTTATAGACTGTAAAGCGTACCCAGGAGCAGACATAGACTCTGACCATAATTTGATAATAATGGAGTGCAGGCTGAAATTTAAGCGAATAAGGAAGCAGTATAAGCAGAACAGACTGGAAGTGAATAAACTGAAACAATCTAACACTGAGAGAAAAATTTGCAGAAATGGTAGACTTGGGTCTAAGAAGTAACTCTGAAAGGAGCTCAACCGAGGATGAATGGAACGTATTAAAGACCGAAATAATGAAAGCTGGCTAAAGAAACATTAGGCTTTAGGGAGACAAGCTGCCCGAAAATCCTTGGATCACAGAAGAAAATTTGGAGCTGATGGATCAGAAGAATAGGTACAAGAATGCTCAGGATGAAGCAGGAAGAGAGCAGTACAGGCAATTTAGAAATCAAATAAATAGGAAATGCAAAATAGCAAAAGAAAAATGGCCACAAGAAAAGTGTGAAGAAGTAGAAAAGGAAATGGCCGTAGGAAAAGTAGATGTTGCATATAGAAAGATCAAAAAGAATTTTGGAGAAATGAAGAAAAGAGGTATGAACATTAAAGCTGCCGATGGGAAACCTCTTTTAAGCTCAGAAGATAGATCTAACCGATGGAAGGAATACATTGAGAAACTGTATGTTGGGGACGACTTGAACAATAGTGTAATGGAAATTGGAATGTCGATGTCGACATTGATGACTTAGGAGATCCTGTTTTGAGGACAGAATTTAATAAAGCTCTGAATGACTTGAAAGCAAATAAGGCAGTTGGAATTGATGAGATCCCTGTAGAACTTCTTAAATCCCTGGGAGAAGAAGGAATCGAAAGATTATTCAAGCTGATATCAAAAAGTTATGAAACAGGAGAAATTCCAACTGATTTTAATAAAAATATCATCTTCACACTTCCAAAGAAAGCACAAGCCGACAAATGTGGGAATTATCAGCACCATTAGTCTAACATCACATTGCTTCAAAATTACTGACCAGAATAATATACAAAAGGATGGAAAGGGTAGTAGAAGAGATAGTAGGTGAAGATCAGTTTGCGGTTTAGGAAAAATCCTGGTTACAAGGAAAGCAATTCTGTCTTTAAGATTAATACTCGAAGGGTGGATCAAGAAAAACAAAGATACTTTTATGGCATTTGTTGGTTTAGGAAAAGCTTTTGATAATGTTAGGTGGGATAAAATGTTCAAAATTTTAAAGAAGATAGGTCTAAAGTATCGAGATAGAAGAATACTCTATAAACTATATAAGAATCAGGTGGCTATAATAAAAGTAGAGAATCACGAGAGACATGCATCAGTTAAAAAGGGTGTGAGACAAGGCTGTAGTCTATTCCCGTTAATATTCAACTTGTATGTAAAAGAAGCAATGAAGAAAGTCAAAGAAAAATTTCCATGTGGCATACGTTTTCAGGGAGAAAAAATCAGTTTGCTACGATTTGCTGATGACATTGTCTTGTTAGCAGAGAAGGCTGAGGATGTTGAGAAGTTACTGAATGGCATGAACAAAATACTGAAGGAAGATTTTGGACTGAATATAAATCAAAGCAAGACAAAAGTGATGAAATGTAGCAGAAATGACACCAATACTAGTAGATTAAATATAAAAATAGGATTGGATGCAATAGGAGAAGTAAGTGAATTCTGTACTTGGGAAGCAAAATTACAACTGATGGTCGAAGCAGGAATGATGTTAAAAGCAGAATAACACTAGGAAAAAGAGCCTTCATGAAAAAGAGAAATCTTTTAGTTTCAAATATTGATCTAGGAATTAGAAAGAACTTTTTAAAACTCTATGTGTGGAGCACAGCACTTTACTGTAGCGAAACATGGACTTTAGGAATACCGGGAAGAAAGAAAACTGAAGCATTTGAAATGTGGTGCTACAGAAGAATGCTGAAAATTAGGTGGATGGACAAAGTAAGAAATGAATGAGTTTTGGAGATGATGGGTGAGAAAAGAAGTTTATGGAAGAAGCTTACAGAAAGAAGAGATAGGCTGGTAGGTCATATTTTGAGACATGCTGGATTAGGTTAATTTGTTAGTGGAGAGAACAGTCGAAGGTAAGAACTGTAGAGGAAGACAGAGATTAGAATATATGAAGCAGATAATTGCGGACGTGGGTTGTAAGGGGTATGTAGAAATGAAAGAGGTTAGCGCAGGATAGGAAGGGATGGAGGATTGCATCAAACCACTCGAAAGACTGACGACAGCAAAAAAAAAGTGAAAGGTAGTACCAAAGTTGATTATAGATGGTGCCGATGAATATTCCAGAAGTGATGTTTGCCGTCACGGTATGGACGAGACATCAGTTGGCAACAGACAATATAACTGGCAAGAACCGATTACTGTCTGGAACCAGGGCACTATCAGGAAGCATTTTTCCATGATCCCTGCGTAATGTTTCAGGAGACATGAACCACTGCCAATGTCTCAAGTTGAATTGGGTTAATGCAGAATGCTGTCTGTGAATAAATGTTATACCACTGAACCCAACTGTTCTCAAGCAATGTAAACAATCTTCATTCAGTTTCTGAAGTTTCCATCCTAATAACAGAGCAGTTTTTGGTGATGAAGTGTGACAAATCTGTGGTTGGTGACCACAAGATACATTAATCTGTGATTTGAATAAACAGAGTACGTCACTTAGGCTTTTTTCATCTGTTACTGCAGGTTCTCCCAGTCATAGATTCCCTAAATTCCATTTTCATACATCCTCAGGAATATCCAAACCTGGCGACTGGGGAAATCTTTGAATTTAAGGCGTATAAGACTGTGTTGAAACTTTGGGTACACAAAACTTTAAATTATAGCATTTAGCTGCATGAACCAAATGTTTTAACCATCACTTATTGTTTTTTTAATTATTCTATTAATACTTCCTTTTATATATAGAAAAATTGTGTTCCACCACTGCCTGTAATATATATTTTTCCTGAATTATCAGTGTTTCACATTGCATTATTTTACTTTTCCACCACTACCACCAGCTTCCTGTTCTCCATGACGAAGCGTGTTATGTAGTAACCCTTGGTGAGTGGACACATCTCTTGTCAAATGGCCCATCCCTCTATGCATTAACAAGGTTTCAAGCCAAAACACTGAACAACTGTGTTTGCATCATGTTTTGTATATGCATCACAGCCCTCCTGCCTTCAACTTTGGTGAGTGGTGGGTTAATTTTCCTTCTCCTTTTTTATTTTCATATATAAAAGCCATATTCGTTTCCTTAGCATCATTAGTATCAATATGAATTTTGACAGCGTACAAGTATGTGCAGCGATAGAGTAAATACGGCACTGTAATCAATAAATCCCCGACAGGGGCTAATCTATAATATTATATATCTGCGAGAGAGTGATGTATGTCTGAGGGTTTGTTTGGGCACAATGTATAAAATCCACACCCATTTGGATGATTCTTTTTTTATTTTGAAATCTCACTGTCTAGCTTAAAACCTATGACGACTCAACATGACAACAGAATGAAGTGACAAATATTAATACATTCTACATGGAAAAAATAGACACCACAGAACACTGAGTATTTTAGAAGAAAATATTCACTAAAGATCACACTAATACCCTTTGAATTCTGTTTTGTTCTTTTTTTATTTCTTGAATTCTCTGAAATGTAAGAAATTAAAAATAAATGGCATACATTCACTGAATGTAATAAGTGTAAGTAATATTTAATTTATGTAAACATTGCTGTTTCTTTAAGGCCCACCAAAGACCACACTACTACACTACTCATTGAATACTATTAACATAGTTTTTAACAGGTTATTTATTTCTTCAGTCTCTGAAATACAGTAACTTAAAATAAGCAGAATATGTCAATGGATGCACTTCAGAAAGTGAAACTAAATTGTGGATTTATTTTAATGCAAACATCTTTGTGTTAAATATCAAAACAATAAGCACCCGTGAATTAAAATTTCATTTTGGTATTAAAGGATAGGAGACATTATGTTATGCAAAATACAAATATATATATATTTTGTATAAACTGTCAATAAAGTCGATTAGCAGGAATAATTTAGATGCCAACTGCAGCTCTATCATCTGTCTGTGTGCTGAGCTGTAGAAGTTTGTAATGTTTAAGAAAATTTATTGAGCCGCAGAGTGTGAGATATGATCTGTAATTCAATTCTTGAGTGGAAAAAAAATTAGCAGCAGCAGATTTGTGAAGTGAATGGTGGTAATGCTAAAAGTGATAGTAAAATTCAAAAGAGGGTGAAAACATTCAACAATGGGCAGGTTAATAGGCATTATGAGCCAAGCCCAGGCCAACCTTCTCAGATTTGTGAATATTTGGTTTCCTGATATGAATGACAAAATTCTAGAGAACCAACGATTCATGATTTTACAATTATCCATTGATTCTCCACAGGTGAGTATTATAAACCAATGTTTCAAAGAAACTGAACTATCAAAACTTGTGCTATTGGTGGATTCCAAGACTGCTTTCTGATGATTATAAAACAAAAAGATTTCACTGTGCTTATATCATTTTTGACTCAATGAAGCAGAGAGGAGATGAAGTTTTGGACCACACTGTTACAGGAGATGAGATTTGGGTCCAAGCAACAGTTGATGAAATGGCAATACACATCGTCGCCAACCAAAGTGAAATAGCCAAGTAGAGATTTTAAGCATGAAGAATCATGGTAACTATAGCAACTCCTTTTAGACAGGAAAGGTACTTTTTTTTTAAGTGGATTTTATGGCGAGGTGCACAACAATCAATTCTTATGCATATTGTGTGACCTTGAGAAAACTCTGGCAAGCCATACAAAACAAGATGTGTGACCTACCATATTCCAGTGTGATGTTGCTCCATGACAATGCAGGGCCACATGTTTCTGCACAAACACAAGATCTAATCAGTTCTTTTGGAAGGAACATCCACCTTACTGTCCACATACCTTCCATCCAGTTATTTTCAGCAGTTTTGATACCTAATGGTCAATGGTTGAGTGACAATGAAAAAGTGACAACTGCTGTCATGGATTGGGCTTCTTCACAGCTTGTAGATTTCTTTGACATCAGAATTCAAAAACTTGTTGAATGGTATGACAGATGAATGAATGATTAATGAAAAATATCATCTTCAAATACAGTTGAGCACTAATGGCACATCATAACTGAGGTGAAATTCAAAACAATCATTTCTCTCTATCAAACCTATGGTATAAAGTGCCAAATTTTAATACCAGATTACCTGGAGTCAGTAGAATTTCTGAACATAAATAAATAAAAAATTTGAGATAAATAGCATTTCTTAAAGTTGAGATTAATAGGAACACATAAAAGTGAAACAGAACAGAAACTGTTCAAAAATTAGATGTTTCACCACAAGAATTTTTTTGTTTTAAATTCTAACAATTTTCTGTACCAAGAATGGCATTTGTAAATGCATGGGTCAAAAATCTATGATAACCAAAACCACTAAATATGTAGTGGAAATTAACATTAACAGTTATAGTCATTGTGACTGGTTCTTGAGCCATATACTTCACTATTGGGAAACTGTGATATTAAAAATTATTAATTCATGTGGCGGGTTGGGATGTGACCACATCTTTCCCCCTGCCATATGTCTCGCCTCCCACATGACTAAGACTAAAGTCGAAATATTGTGCAATTCGTTTGTTTTTGTGTTCTTATGTGTCTCGCCCTCCTGCCTTCATCTGTGGTAAGTGACGGGTAACTGTTTATTTTCCCTACCCTATCTTATTTTAAATATGAATTATTGTAGTTATATACTTAGTAGCTAAATTTTTTCCTACATTCAGTTGCTCATTCAGAACAATGACAGTTTGATAGAAACACTTATATATAGCAGTAACAGTCAAATTTAGCAACCTATCACGTATTACTCTGCAATTACTTCTGCTTCAATTTGTCTCCATTCCTTGTGCAAAACAATTGAAACAACGTCCAGTTATGCAACTAAGACAATAATTCAACAAATGTGATGTATTTAACACATTACACAGATTACAATTATCATACAAGAAATAAAGGATTATTTGAGTAGTGAAATTCCTTACCCTGAAAATTTATCTTTCAGCAGATCATGCCAAAATTGAATAGTTTCACGCAGGAATGACAGTAAGTTTGTGCACTTTGATGATTCTAGTTGCTGACTGAGTTCACATAAAGACATAAACAGCTGTACACTCCTCTGATCATCTTTCTCATTAACAGTAGTTTCCAAACAGTGGCTAGAATGGAATCAAAGAGAATACGTGAAAATATACATGTTACAAAACTGAGGGGAAGGGTAGGTATTCAGACAATTGTAGATAAGAATGGAAAAGAAGTTACAAAGGATTTCAAAATGGCAGAAATATCGAGTTACTGGTTTGGCGAGACCATTAGGGACTATTATCCTGGGATGGAGGGAATAAATCAGAGGAGTGTCTCTATTTAAACAGAAATGAGGAAACTAAAATATTTAAAATAAATTGTGAGGATAGTATAGAAGAATAAAAAAAAAAGCTAAAAATCATAAAGGGGACAGTGTAGATAATATTACAACAGATGTATTACAGATAATGGGATACCTTGAAATGTTATTTAGAATGAGTCTGGTGTCTCACTGCTTACCAGAGGACAGGGAAAGAGTGATAATAGTACCTGTTGATAAAGGGGTTACAAACAAGGCTGAACATCACAGTTACAGTTAGTTTGACATCAGCAATAGTCAAAATGATGGAGAAAATAATATGCAACTACATCAGCAATGACTGTGAGGAAAGAAACTGATTTGAAAATTGACAACATGATTTTAGACAAGGATATTCAAGTGAATCACAGATGGTGGGCTATATGTAAAATATTACGGATAAATTGGACAAGGGAGGCCAAGTTGATAGTGTACTGCTAGATCTTACTAAGGCATTTGTCAGAGTGAGACATAAAATGGTTTTACATAAGTTGAAAACTATCGGAGTGGATGAAAAATGGGTAGAGGAATACTTAGAAGGCAGAAAGCAAAGTGTTAAGTGTTAGAGTAGGAAATGCAGTACCAAAAGACATGAAATTGAATTTGGGAGTGTTACAAGGTAGTGTATTGGGACCTCTAATTATATTCTAATCAATGATTGTGTTGATGGTTTACAGTCAGAAATTAGGCTGTTTGAAAATGACATAATGGTATATAATCATATATATTATTTCTAGGATTTTTGTCTGTTTGTCACAAGCCATTATCTCCCTTCTTACCAAGAAGAAATCAATAAATGAGGTATCAATTTAAAGATTAAGGTATCCACTTTGATCATATCATATTTTAAGAAATTCAACCCTTAAAAGGCAAAAAATTTAACATTTCTAAAACGCAGTTTTTTGTGTAAGGAGCCATTTATCTGCCTGGATAGCTAAACGAAATCGATAAATGAAGTATAAATTTAAAGATGAAGATCTTTGCTATGGTGATGTATTAAGAAAAGAATTTTTTGGAATTCAACCCCTAGAGGGCAAAAGTATCAATATTTCTACAATGCGTTTTTGTGTCACGGGCCATTTATCTCCCTTGATGTCAAACCGATATAGATAAATGAGAAATCATTTTAAAGATTAAGATCAATGCTTTGGTCACATAAAATTTTAAGAAATGAAGTTTTTGGAACTTGGCCCTTACAGGGCAAAAGTATCATTATTTCCATAACATATCTTTTTTTTGTCACAAGCTATTTATCTCCATTGATATCTAACCGAAATCGTGAAATGAGGTATTATTTCAGAGATTAAGGTCTCCAGTTTGGTTAAATCATATTTTAAAAAGGATTTTTTTGGAATTCGACCCTTAAAGTTCAAAATTATTATTATTTCTGTAGCGTATTTTTTATCATGAGCTATTTATCTCCCTTTATAGCTAACCAAAACAGATAAATGAGGTATCATTTTAAAAATTAAGGTCTCTGCTTTGATCACATATCATCTTAAGAAGAAACATTTTGGAATTCGACCCATAAAGGGAAAAAGTACTATTATTCGCACAATATGTTTTTATTATTATTATTTACATCTAACTGAAATTGATAAATGAGGCATCATTTAAAAGATCAAGGGTCCACTCAGGCAACATTAGGAATTAAGAAGGAATTTTTTGGAATTTGATCCACAAAAGGCAAAAGTAATAGCTGGGAATGTCACGCATATGAGACAGTTCAGAGCTGAGCCACTATGTAGCCGTAGCACATATCACAGATATGTTAATAAACTGCTTCACAGGCGTCGACTTTTGTTAAGTACCTACTACGCTACACCTACATGTGGATGCGCGTTGTCATGGTGCATTCCTTTCCTTTTATTCTGGATAGCCTGCCGAAGTTGCTTGAGAGTTTTGCAGTAGGTCCGATTTTATTGTTGTTCCTTTTGGTATGATATCCACCAACAATACCCCCTTTCGGTCCCAAAAAACAGTCGCCCTAACCTTACCGGCTGACTTCTCTGTCTTGAACTTTTTGGGTTTCGGTGAAGCTGAGTGACCCCATTGTTTGGACTGCTCCTTCATTTCAGAAACATAATGATCGGTCCAGGTTTCGTCCCCAGTCACTATTGACAAGGGTGGCCCTAGCAAATGTTTCAGGTGGTGCGAGATCTCATTGGGGCACCCCAAATGCAGTGGCAGATCCAGGGGAGGGAGTGGCTAGGGGGCTCAAGGCCTCTCCCATAGTATCTAGGTCCACCCCAACATCGTAATTTTGAAGACCTTTTTTTCACATCCTATACTAATATGAATATAGAAGTTTTTTGCTTGGATGTTTGTTACTGTTTCACGCCGAAAAGGCTGAACGGCTTAGGATTTAATTTGGAATAATGTGTTGGCTGTCTACTTTTATCCCGATCGAAAAGTACGAATACGTATATGAATGCGTTATGAATTCCACTCTAGCAAAGCTGCTTGCAAAATAAATTCTTTATATATTAATAATAACGCAAACCTCACATAGATTAGTATAGAATAGAAGTGGTATGAATGAGAAGTAAAAGAAAAAGCCATATGTTTGAAAAGGTTTATTTGAGCTACTATGGCGTACACAACACTCGCATCACGTATGTCAAATTCACACAGTTTTTAATAATAATAATAAAAAACAAATGAAGAAATAAAATCATAACTAAAAGAATTAGATAGCCACCTGCCTCGCTTTTGCTCTTGGCCAATATTATTTTCTATAGATAAAATTACAAGATCTGACAGTCTATCTTCAGTCCAAGTTAACAATAAATAAGATTTGATAGGTTTTAATTTACTGAAACTTCATTCTCCTTTAGTGACAGTTACAAGTATGGTTAGTAAGATTCGAAGTGCTGGCCACACATTCGGAAATATATCCTGCCAACCATTTTGCCTCATAAGTTGAATTTTTATTGGTTCTGCCGATTCAAGCCAATCAACAATAGTTTCAGTTAGAAAGTTCCTCAACCACTTCACAACCAGATATGTCACATGTTTCTCAATCAGTTAAACTTATTTCTAAATATGCACAGCATTATTCCAATTCGGACTTTTCAGAAATTGCATTGATAATGTGTAATCTACGGCCTCATGCTCAAAAAATTTCTACTTTCTTCGGTATCTGACTCGTTTAATAATAGGATACGTTCCAGTCTGAGAAGCAATTTCTCTAGCTGTTATCAGAGCAGACGAATAACCCCCGTACGTCTTCTCAAATTGTGAGCTCTTTTCCAGCAATTGAGAAGCGTTTCATAAATACACTTTCAGTATTGTGATGCGTTTCATAAATACACTTTCAGTATACATAGCCTTGCTTACAATATTTACTTGAAACAATGTATTATACCAAGTCACTATTGTAACTATGAACTTAAATGGCTCCATGATCTGGCTCAGGGACAAAGCCTCTGTTGCTGCAACTGAATAATTCGTTTGCAGAAGAACGTCACAAAATGAAGAGTAATGATAATGAACTGAAGTAAGGCTAGAAATTCTATTCTCCAAAAACAGTTTCGCAAATTTTTTTTGGCGATAGTCCTAGCTGCTTCGATACCACTTCCCATCATTTTGTTGATCGAGAAAATAGAAAATTCTTTAAAGAAATCCAGACAAGGAAACCGATTTGATCGATGTTTTGGTGGCACCTGCTATTAACACATTTAATGATTACATGGATTAAAAAATGCTCGAAGATATTGGTTCAGAATTCTGCTTTGGGCATTTCTTTCCTCCTATCATATTTGACCCATTGTCATATCTTAGGCCTTGACAATTGTTTATATCCAAATTGAACTTTTGGGAAGTATCATTGATAAACAGGCCAGTGAGAACAGCTTCCCACAACGAAATACACACGTACTTGCACTTCGTCTTCATTAATATCAACAAAAGCAATTTTAAAGATAACTGTTCAACGTGATTGATATCAGGCGTTCAATTCAATATGACGGGAAAGTATTTATATCACTTAACCATAGTCACAATTTTATTTTGAACTTCATTTGTTTTGAATACATTTGCCAAAATAATAGACATTAGTCTCCTAATCAGCAATGCGGAAAGAGATTCTCCACCATTGCAGGGTCATATTTTCCTAGCAGTTGCAATACAGCCAGGAAGTTGACATTATTAAAAGTATTTAGTGTTTCAGATCCAAAGCTTCCTCTGAACAAGAAATTATAGCATGTTAAAAAGAATACTTTGGACATCATTCATTCATGGATAGCAATCCACTGTGATTTTTAGTCTTCAATCTATATTTACAATTGCTTGTCTATAACACCGAAGTTCTTTAAACGAATCAGAGCTTCTATCCAACTAAGCATGGGGTGCTAATGATTTGAGGAAGTTTCATGAATTTTGAGATGCTCTGATAAGTAGCTCCAGTTATCGAATCCTTCTTTACCCAAATAAGAGTGAGACCTTATGTTGAATAAACAACAGTAAAAACAATATCTGCAGATTTAGAGCAAAAAGACAGCTCTTTTTTTTTTTATAAGTTTCACCAATTGGCATTACTCTTTGAAAACGCCTATTTGAAAAATGACATCCATGAGTTTTTTATAGTTTTTTTTGTTGCTCGAATAATTATTCCGTCTCTGGCTGTAGCGTCAATGATCTATCATTTTAAGATATCACAATTTGTATTTTGAAAAGGTGACGTTATTGGTATGTCTGGTATATCCCATTCTGCAATATTTTGAATTGCATGTGACGTTCCTGCCATAGCTACAGTATATCTTCTCGTACATGCTGTTCTTTATCTTCGTGAGCCTTGTCTGAAGAACTTCTATTAAATAATATTTCTTCCCTTGTTTGGTGTATCTGTTATAAGCAATGTGATTTGTTTTAAATATTATGTCACTCAATAAAAGTACGTAAATGAAGTTTTAACAAAATAAAAAGGTCAAGCTTGACAATTTTTGAAGATAAAAATAAATACAAATATTTTATTTTGCGGGGATTTGAACTCGGGTCAGAAAATTATGAAGCTGCCATATTATAAAATGAGGCAATAATTGAATATATCATCATCATCATGGGTTCTCTGCTATTCAGCAGGTCCACGCACATTGACAGCCCTCCACTTCTTCCTCTGTTCCACCATTCTCTTAGTTTACATATATCTCCCGTTTATCATTATAACATCCATCATTTTCATCCTTCGCCGACCTATACTTTTCCCTCCGTTTACAGTCCCCTCCATAGCAGTTTTAAGCAGGCATTTGTACCTCAGCACATGCCCAACCCAGTTCTTTTGTCTGTTTCTTATTGTTTTTATGAGTTATCTTTTCTCTCCTATTCGTTCCAGCACTTCCTCATTCCTTACTTTGTCCTTCCAACTCATTTTCTCAATCCTCCTCCATACCCACATTTCAAAAGCATTCAACCTCTTTAGATCTTCTTTGTGTAGCGTCCATGTTTCTGCTGCATACAAAACATTTAACTAATTTTTTCCTCAGGGTTTTGTCCAGCCTTCCACATAATAATTTTTCTTTCTATTGAAAGCTTCCTTTGCCATAGCTATTCTAGTTTTTACCTCCTTCTTGCAGCTCATATCACCACTCACAATACTCCCGAAATATTTGAATGACTCCACTTGTTCAATTATTTCTCCTTGCAGCGTTATCATCATTTCTTTATTTCTCTTTCCCACCATCATACATTTAGTTTTAGTCCTATTGATCTCATTCCAAATTCCTTACTACCCTTTGTCTAAAGTCTCTAACATTCTTCTAAGTATCATGACACTTTCTGCCAGCAAAACCATGTCATCAGCAAACCTTATGCAGCTAATCCTACATCCAACCATGCATACACGTCCTTTATTTCTGAAACTTCTTTTTATAATTTCCTCCAAATATATGTTAAATAATATTGGTGACAGACATCATTCCTGTCTTACACCTCTTCCAATCTTTTCCTGTTCTGTAAGATCATTCCCCACTTTCACTCCTGGCTCGATGTATAATTTAATTATTAGCCTTCTTTCCTTCCAATCAATGCCTTTATTTTTTAGAATCACCATTAACTTTGCCCATTGCACTCTGTCAAAAGCCTTTTCCAGATCTATGAAAACCATGTAACAATCTCTTTCCCTTTCAATGTATCTTTCCCCTATTGTTCTCAGCAAACCAATAACATCTCTTGCACTTCTTCCTTTTTGAAATCAATTCAGCAATTGACATGGACAGTTTGCTAGATATTTGTCTATTTAATACTCTTAGTAATATCTTAGCAGCGTGGCATAAGAGACTAACGGTTCTGAACTCTTTACATTTTACTGCAGTCTTTTTCTTTTCAATTGGTATCAAAACTGTTGTTAAAAAGTATTTTGGCCATTCCCCTCTTTTATATATCTCATTACACAAATATAGTATTTCTCTTCTTCACTCATCTTTCAAACTTTTCAGAATATCTACAGATAACTCATCTTTCCCACAGGCTTTCTTCATCTCAGCCAAAGCCTTCTCCAATTCCACCTCCAGGATATGGCCTACCATCTTGCAGACTTTCTCTTCTTCTTCTAACACCAAATCATTTGGACAGTGTTGCAGATCATACAATTCTTCTACAGATTCTTTCCAACTTTGCTGTATTTCAAGAGCCTCTCTGACTAACGTTCCATACTTGTTTTCCACTTCACGCCCCGCTGTTCTTCTTTTTCCTTGAAAGCATACCTGTACGGTCATATAACCGACATTTAGAATTTTTTGTTCATTTGCATGCGAATATCTCAAACTCTAGGGAGAATTTTGAGAAACGACTACACCACAGACATATATGCTGTGTACCCTTTAACATAAATGAAGGAGATCGAAATCCGTTCTTAACAAGTCTGATGGTTCCCAAGTAAGATCATAGTCACCTTGAAACCAGCAAGATGTCTTGAAAACTACCGCTCAATTGCTTTGATGAGTGTTTGCTATAAACACCTAGAAAGGCTTTATATACAACAGGATTAGCCCCCAAATCTTAAACATCCTTCCATTTGAACAAGCCGTTCTGAGACCAAATAGTAGTTGTGTGGATCAGGTTCTTACTTTAACAACCCATACAGAAGCAGGTTTTGAAAATAAATTTAAGAGTGGAGCTGTCTTCATTAACCTCACAGTTGTATATGATACAAATTCATCAATCTTATGGATTGTAAGGGTAAATTCTGAGCTCATAAACAACATGCTATTAAACAGGAAGATTCAGGTTGTAATGGACAATAAGTACAGTAAATTAAAAGTGTTCAACAATGGGTTGTCTCAATGATCTGTGCTCTTCCCTTTATTGATCAATTTTTACATAGCAGATATCTCTTTGACAACCTCCCGTCAATTTGCATATGCTGATGACCAGAGAATCATTACTGAACTGTTCTCTGTGAATGAAGTAGAAGAAATCGTAAACGCTTATCTTAGTATTTTGTGTGGGTACTTCCAAAAGTGGTGTTTGATACCAAGTATCTCCAAAATGGAAACCTGCTTCTTCAACCTCAATAACAGACAGGCCAAAGTCACCTCGGACATTTCACTCAATGGCATGCCATTATCACACAAACCTAACCCAAAGTATTTTGGAGTTACCTTAGACTGGACATTGTCCTTCAGGACACGCTTGATTAAGAGCACTGCTAAAATAAGAACAAGGAAAAACATCATCCAGAAACTTGCAGGATCAACATGGGCAGCTGGTGCATCCACTCTTCAATCATCAGCAATGGATCTGATCTTCTCAACAGCAAAGTACTGTTTTCCTGTGGGGATGAATAATTCACATGTTATGAAGTTGACACCATCCCGAACCAGACAATGCTCATCAACAGTGGCACCCTAAAATCTTCTCCTCTTTCTGGTTGTCTGTGTTGAGCCATAATGAATGTCCAAGAATGTGAAGATTAAAAAATCTGATCCGTAAGTTTACAAAAATATCAGTGAACACTAATCTTCCCATTCAGGAAGACATGCTTCATAGATTTTGGTGTCTGAATATCCATCCGTAATTAAATCTAAAGAGCTGATTGATAGGGGGGTTTACTGCGACATCTGAATGGTGAATATTTAGTGCTCAACATCCATCAGCAGGATTTGACTTGCCACATAAAACATGGGCTATGTCAACAGGATAAGAACCAACCATAGAAGGTGCGTTTCACTGTTGTATAAGTGAGGCCCAGAACTTCATCCACCTGTGGCTGAGATGCACCACAATAGATGATCTGGCATATTGTCACTGAATGTAGTACGAGGGCATACTCAGGTTCACTGGAAGACTTTGTTAAAGCACCTAGAGCTACAGAGTGGTTGGAAAATCTAGACTTACAACTTTAAACTTTCGTTTCATGTGTATTGTTGACTGTTTTAGAATGACACATTGTTTGTATTCTCTTATATTGTATTGCTATAAGCTAAATAAATAAATAACACTATTATAATGTGAAAGGTTGGTACTTCTCTTCATTTTATTTTTTGAAATGAATATTTCTTTCATACTTCTTATTATTTCCTTGAATTGCTCCCAATTTGACTCCATGTCTGCTCTTTACATCTGTTTTATAAAAGAAAATAAGTGCAGCATATATTTCAGAAATGTTTGGCTGCTGTGGACAGGTAAAGATATTTCCAGCTCATCCTCACTTATTTGGAGTGAAACCAGCCATAAATAATGTGAAGGTGCCTGGACTCCAAATAATACATGGGACTTCCTCATTCAAATGTTTCATCTGTGTTAATAGCTAACCAGTAGGTGGGTGTAACCTGCTGTGGTACTTTTCTTAGTATGGCTGGTGAGGTGTGAGAATGTATGAGTTGTGGAATAAATTTCAGAGCTTTTGAAGGACTGGGGGAGAGGGCAAGTTTTGGTGTCCCAAGAAAAAAAAAAAGAGGAAAAAAAATGAACCGATGAATGTACATTTGACAAGAAAGATACCAATTAGAACGAAATGAAAGCAATTTTGGCTAGTAGGTTTTTTTTTTTGTCTGTCTCTGGTTTTGACCAATCAACCTGGCAGAAATGCATCCTTGCCGGGGAGGGAGGAAGCAAGGAGTGGACAACTTGGAAGAGGTGGTATGGCTGCGGAAGCAACATGTCATGGTTTGAGGTGCAGGGTCGCACTACTGATGATATACGGAATGGCAGCTACTATAGAAAAGCTGGAATGATTTTTGGTTTAGACAACACATACAGTGTGTCGCTGTGATAGTGTAGCGAAGTGAGTTGTGTGAGAAAGTGATGGCTTTATAAGTCAAAAGCAGCAGCACATCTTTCATACATCAGAAACGGTAATATAAACTACAATTACTCTGATTCATTACTTCATTTTGATGTGATCTAGAGTGCCCTCATTAGAAAACTGTTAGATAAGAGTTTTTTTTTTTTTTTTGCAATGACTCTAGACTTGTTATTACAATCAAAAATTTTAAATCTGAGCTTGCTGAGTGGTACACAATTATTAACTGGTATCTGTCTACTACTAGAGACAGCACTCTTATTTGTACACATATTTCTTAATTATAGGAATAAGCATATTTTGTCAGTTGTTTTCATCTCTTATATGAATACGATCAAGACAAACAAATGGAAAATTGTGAAACATTAAACAATATATTACTCAATGTAAAAATGTGAAGGCATCACATCATAAATCATAAGAGATAACAATTAACTTTAGAAATTAACTCCCATAATTAAATAATTTATTTATTAATTATCAAACACCTCAGACTATCATTAATTTTTTTCTCTTACTATTATTGGTCATTTCAGCCTCATCGATGTCCAGGTGGGAAAGGACGGGAGGCAAGGAATGGGAAGGAAGTCAGCCATGGTCTTTTGAAGGAACCATACTGGCATAATTGTTATTATTGATTTAATTTGTTGTGTATATAACTTGTCAGTTCATCAGCAATGGTTGTGTCAACACCCAGAATGATATAAGGAGCCCACACACAAACTTTGTTTGCTTAACCAATATTTTTTTGTGGGGTACGACAGTAGATAACCTCCTCACAGTGTACTCTGGGCAATAGACTACTGATGCAAGATAGGTTGATTATCTACTCCATAGGTAGCCTTTATTTTCCTACCAAACGATTTAAAAAAAAAAAAATACTCACCAATCTTTTTTAAAAACACACACACACACCCTGACTACTCTTCCTATAATAAATAATGAAACCCATTGTAATCTAACTATTTTGACTTGTAAGCCTTAAAACAATGATTCCATGGTGCCCTTCTTATGTGCACACACAAATAATTATTAATTTTTTAAATTAATTTATTAAAAGATATTAATATTAGCAATATTGGTGTATTGCTCAAAGTTTGATTAACACATTTATATCATAAAAACATTATTAATTAAAAGGCTGAGTTCCGTGTAAAGAAACTAATTTTTTGACCTTTGGTGCCAATCTTAAACATCACATTCCAATATTAACAATCTATTTCTTTTCTTAGATCATAAATTTCTGACTATGTTACATCATTTTTTGTTTATGAAAGTATCATTAAAAGTTCTTTAAAGCAGGATACAATACTGGAAAGCACAGTGTTGTGTTGGTCTCAACACGCCATATAATCGCCCCCATTGAGAACCACTGACAACACAATAGAGAACCACTGACAACACAATCGAGAACCACTGACAACACAATAGGCCACCAAAATATATCTCGGATTTCTTGTGGTGCAAAGCAATACCAGAAGATGAAACTGAACAATGGCTCACAAGATTTGGACACATCGCTCAAATACAGAACGACTAAAAATGGATAGATATGAATACAATAGTAAATTTGCTACTGCCCTCAAAATTGACATCTTAATAATTCAAGTAAACTATATGATTGAAAAAGGTTAGGAAAGCAGGGGTAAGATTACAGGATACTGAATGATAGTAAGACTTCTCTCACCTGTAGAAGGATCAAGTACTGAGAAAACCAGCAAATAAGCTCTACAACCAAATTATTTTCAAAACACCAATAGGGAACAGCTGCAGCATGCCAATACCAGAAATTACTTCCTGTAAAAACCATTATCGTAGTGCTGATAGATTAGGATTGTGAATATAGAGGAATGACCAAAGTAACTCAACTAAAATCACTCCTGTTGTAATAAGTAATTAAGTCACAAGCTGAGAAATATTATTACAGATAAAGCATTATGTTTTTGTCGGTATTCAAAACCAAAAAACTCACCTAATATTTTCTACATCTTGAACACAAAGCAGATATGCTTTACATCTTTCCAAATATTCAATCTTGATTATATATTCTTTCATTTTAATGTTAGTTGATTCAACTTTAGTCAAGTGGTTCCTAACAGTACAGCTCCAGCTGTCATACTCTGAATGCAGTTTGCTGATTGACCTGGATGCATCTTCTGCTTCCTTTATGGCAGCACTTACTTTTGAAGGAACTTCACTGCTGGCAAGGGAAAGCTATTTCAAGGAAGAGTGAATAATTAATAGAAATGTTAATTACATAAAGCTTTATATAACATTATTGTAAAATTATGCCCACAAAGTCAGTACAAGGTGTCAGGTATCTTATAAATTTTGTAACTGCGTGACAAAATTTGTTCTCAGATCCACGAGTTAGATTGAATAGGATTGCATATCATTTTTAAAGCCAGATACTATGTTTATTCAAGCTATGAAACAGATTTTTATAGTTTTGAGATAGTATTTTCAACTGCAAGCATTCGCCTGGAGTTTACAGAAAAATTCGTAATAAATCGAGGAGAAAAGTTAGAGAATTCAAGTTCACATAGTAACCATTTTTAAATACGTAGATTTTATTAAAGCTACTTTCAAGGTGATAGCTTCAATAACTTCTGAAATATTAATTAGTCAGATTTCATTTTTTGGTTTGCAAATTTTTTTTCAGCTTTTGATAATAATAAACATGTTTTGCTTAACAGTAAACGAAAGAACAACCCTTTGGGAGTAAAATAAAATTTATTTTACTTTAGTAACAATAAAATTGTGAGAGTTGTTAATAGATCTTGCGAATTGCATTAAAATGATTTTTTACAGTGAAACTATTAAAGTTACAGAATTTTTTTATAAGGATTAAAGTTGACATTTTTCACAATATCTAGCGATTCTCAAAATTTAAGAGTGATAGGATTATTTTAGTTGTCAATGTCAAGAAGGCTGACGCAAGCCTTTCATGTGTGAGACGTGAATCTGATCAGTTTCCAGCATATTCTCATATGAACGCAGAAGTGTCCGACGTTCCCACAATCAGATTTGATAAATACTAGTCCGGAATTTTTCTCTCCCTCAGTCGGCCAGCCAATTTTAGTTAGAGCGCAGCTATGCTGCTTAGTGTCAAAATGTAGACATCACAAAGTTTTAAAGTTTCAGTCTGAATGGCAACTATGCAGTTTTGAAGTAATATTACGCCATGGGGTGCGTTGGTATTACTTAAGTGTCGGTAGTCAATGGATCATTTGATCTGGAGAAGCGTGTGTTGAACTTTTATCTGCTTTCATAAATTAGCTAATTGTACTTTGAACTATGGGGTGTGGTCTGGCTCAAATCAGTTAATCGAATCTGTAATTATATCCTCAGAGAACTTGTCTGATGCCGTTTCAGTTTATAACTTTGCTAAACTTTTCAAGAATATAATTTATGTATACCAGAAATAGACCTGTGAACATTATTTGTAAACACCTTTTCTTAGTTTGGGATTATTTAAACTAAGAGGTGACCAAGTACATATGCAAAGCTAGAATTGAAATATCCACGGTTATACACAGTCATAGCTGAGACTGAAGTTTATGCACAAACCCCACTGCAAGCTTGTTGTCTTACAAAGGGTATGAATAAAATCAGTATACAGGGAGAATCAAGAAAATTACAGCTAATAATTTATTTGGCTAAATATTACAAAACAAAATTTGCACGTAAATCATAACACTAAAATATGTCTGCAAGCAATTACTGATATTCTGGAAATCAACTTGTGGTTCAAATAAGACTTAACTTACTTAATTTAACTGTGGTGGGGGGAATGCTCAGGTGGCAATTTTTCTACACGTCAATTCACCCCATTCTTCATCATATTATTACCATTAATTTTTTAGAGTAATTTCTACAGCCATCTAATTTTGCCCTTTAATTTTAAATTCTTTCAGTGTTTTGGTAAATTCAGCACTTTCCTTGTATTTTATTCCAAGTCCTTCCTCCCTTATGAACAAAAGAAAATTTTACCACTCACTTATTACTGAAATAAAGTGTCACCTTGTGGTCATGGCCATCTCTTGCCTTCCATGTTCTACCACTAATTCCTTTACTGAGATCCTTTCAACTAATATATGCCTTATACACTTCCCGCACTCTCTTCACTCTCGTCCTGCCTTCTAATGAATCCAAATCCAGCTCCTTTATCATATTAGTTAGTGACTGTGTTCTGTGGCAATTTCTACAAGCTGCCCTCCATTACACCCCTTCCGACTCCTGTAAAGCCAGAAGCATTTGTGAATGCTAAACACTTCACTAATAGTCATGCATATGGGCGTATCCAGCGAGGGGCAGAGGGGGGCTGCTGCACCCCCCCCCAATTAGAAGAAAAATTAAGTTGCCTTCAGTACGCTTCGACGAGTGAAGAACTAGTTCAGGAGCACTTTGGGAGAGAAAGATTGACTGGATTATGTCTGATGAGTGTTCATCGAAATTTCGTGAAAGCACAACATGAGATATTGACAAACAAAATTATTGAAATTGAAAATCCGAGACAATTAATGTTTACATAAAAAACTAACTGACTTACGATCTTAATACATAGTAGGTCCTTAGATTAAGTAGTTGGGTTACTATATTAATCAATGATAAAAATAGTTTCCTGAATAGGTTTCAGTTTGATTTTGTAATGTCATGTTTCAGTCCCCCACCCCACTTCCTCGAAACCAAAATGAGTTGCCACCCCCCCCCCCCCCAGTTCAAATCCTGCCCCCCTCTAGTTCAAATCCTGCCCCCCTCTAGTTCTGATCCTGGATACGCCCTTGGTCATGCAACTGTTCAACAGAATCATATCAATGACTCATTCAATGCTGCCATTAGTAAAGGTAAATGCACAGGTGTCCTACATATTTTTCACATCCAGCATTTTTGTGAATATCTGTTTCCACAGTAGTGCACCCACCAAGTAAATTTTTTTTCTTATAGCTTCATGCCTCATTGACATCAAGGTCATTAGAGGCGGGAAAGGAAGTCTTGTCTTTCGTTTGGTCCGTGTGAACATACGGTAACACTATACCAGCAGTGTAATGCTGCAGCTGTAATGATGTGTTTACCTTTATGCTATTTTTTTATGGCTTTACGTCTCGTTGGTGTCGAGATCATTAGAAGTGGGAAAGGACTAGAATGGGAAGGAGTTCAGCCATTGCCTTTTGAAGCATTCATCTGGAGTTGTTTGGGGAAACCTTGGAAAACCCAAATCTGGATTCCCGGATGGGGATTCGAACCCGCATTCTCCCGAATGCGAGGCCAGAGTGTTACCTTTCACCCAGCATTAAAAAATGAATTTTATGATCTTGTGTGTTGGTTGAGTAATGTTGTATGAGTGAGGTATAGCTTTGTGCATAAAACATAAACTACAAATTAACAGAAATATTTTATTACGATACCAGACCATTACGATAAAAAAAAAAAAAAAACAGAAATTAAATGCTAAAGCCTAAATCTGCCTAAAAATATTAATTTTAAGTCTTCAATCACTTAAAACCAAGGGTGTTTAGGCAAACTTTGCAGAAACAAAAAATTGCTCAATCGTTTTCCTGTCATTCTGTTCCTTTGCTGACTGACTATTTGAGCAGCCTTGTGAAATAAACGTTCGGATGCAACAGAAGTCCCGACAATAGCCAATCAGATGTTGCCCCAACCCGGGTTTTATCCAAATATTCAGTAGTACCAGGTAACAATTAGTGGTTTTATAGTAATAATATCTTATTTCGAATCACAGCAAACACCGGCAAACAGTAGAAGTGAACCTAAGAAATTGATTTTATTCATTCACTCATATGGACAGGACAGCCAAAAGCAAGAAAAATTCATCTTCACCGTTGTTATGTCCCACTAATTGCTCGCAGGTGTCACCACCTATTAATGAAAGTTACTTTAAATTGAAATAATTTAATCTTGAATAAATTTAGTAATCTTAATATTTATTTCTATTATTTTTGTCATTATTAGCCACAGTTTTTTATTGATTCCGTGTTTTTACAAAAAACATCGATGCAACGAATAGAAAAATTCTTCGTCAAAACATCGAATCAATCCGATGTATCGTATGGTAAACATCGAATGGATACGATGCATCGATGTTTAGTGAATATCCCTAGCCAGAACGTTACTCATTAACCACGAAGCTCAGTACAATACAATACAATACAATACATTCATTTTCCATTGATCCCAATATAAGAGACTGGCTCTGTGGGATGTGGAAAGTTGTCAATTTACAGATAAACAGTTGCATAACAAAATAATAAGTACACCAGTAGATGTACAGTCATAGCACACATGGTACAATAAATAATTCCATAGCAAAATAATACATACACCAGAAGATGTACAGTCATAATATACATGGTACATTAAATAATTGCATAACAAATTAATACATAAACCAGAAGATGTACAGTTATAGCATACATGGTACATTAATCGATATCATAACAAAATAATACATACACCAAGAGATGTGCAGTCATAGCATACATGGTAAATTAATTATCTGTACTACATTTACATAAGCTATTGACAGTATTTTGTAGATACATTAGAATTAAATTCTTCGAAAGAGTAGAAGGGGTTATCAATTAAAAATTCTTTCATCCTGAATTTATTCTTATCATCTGCTAGACATTTAATATGTATTGGGAGCTTATTGAAGATACGTATCCCTAAATATCGGACCCCTTTTTGAACAAATGACAACAACTTGTAATCCTTGTGAAGATCAGTTTTACTACTAGTGCCATAATTGTGTATTTTACTTTGTTTAAAACAAAGTATAATTTGTGACTACAAAGGACATTAATGTGTATATATACTCAGATGCTAATGTTAAAATCCCTAACTTCTTGAAGAGCTCTCTACATGAAGTTCTATTGCTAAACCCCCACATAATTCTTATTACATGCTTTTGGGCCCTGAACACTTTGTCTCTATGGGTAGAATTGACCCAGAATATTATTCCATATGACAAGAAGGAGTGAAAATAAGTGAAATAAACTAGCTGCCTCATACGGAGATCACCTATAGCTGAAATTGTATGAATTGCAAACGTGGCTGCACCCAATCGCTTTAGTAGGTCAGAAACATGTACAATTTAAATTATGATCAATATACAAACCTAGAAATTTTACACTGTCTACCTCTTGAATGGACTGGCCTGCAAATTTTATGTCTATATCTGGTGTTAATCTGTGTGATGTACTGAATTGCATATACTGAGTTTTATCAAAGTTTAAAGACAAGCCATTAGCTGTAAACCATTTATTAATCAGTTCAAAGACATAATTTGGAAATGTTTTTAATTCCTATGTTTGTGTCATCTGCAAATTGGACAAATTTTGAGTTTTTAGATGAAACACAGGGTAGATCATTTATATATATTAAAAACAACAGTGGCCCCAATATAGAACCCTGAGGTACTCCTAGTGTTGTAAAAAAAACAGTTTTTTTCTGGCGTGAAAAAAAAACATGAAAAAAACTGTGAAAAAAAAACATGTTTTTTTTCTGGGACATGTTTTTTTTCTGGGACATGTTTTTTTTCATAACTACTAAATTTCAAATTTTTAAGGCATTTATCGTTTAATATGACTGTTTTAGAGTTTATACTAAGTACTTATCTTACTTTTAAATCTACTATATTTTTCTGGTTCAGTAGAAAAAAAATTACAAAAATATTGGTAACATTGACTGAAGTTTTCTCTTTAACGAATGGGGACTTCCCGAAAAGGCTAGGTTGAGTGAGAAGGAATCCCCGTTCCCCATTGTTTGGATTGATACTCGCTGTTTGAACTAGTGCTGCCAGGCCCTACAAATTTATCTGTAAACCTACGAATCTTTTCAAAAAAATTAGGAAATTTAACTATGGTTTTTTACCTCTTTTTATTACTTGTTGTGCTTTCCTTATATTCGTATACTTGTTAAACTCGCAGCTTATAGTGATACTGAGTCATTGTCAGTAATTATGAATAATTTCCTTGCAACCATTGGCGTAAACCAACGATTGAAAACAAATAAAGCTCCTATTTTGTATGATAATAGATTTAAATTCAAACTTAAAAGACCGTAATACAGAACTAACGGCACAGTCTTCATTCACATTGTGTACTTTGCACACAATTTAAAATTGTAATCTCAAAAGCTTTTGCATGCAATACAACCAGTAAAAGAAAATGTAACTATTTCTGAAGTTATGGATCTAGAGGGGACAGAAGAAGAAACAGAAAATTCCAACTCCGACCGAACTAGTGTTGGTAGTACCAGTGAATGTGGTATCGACATAGAGGATGAATAAAAAATTATGTTACCTATATAGATATATTTATTAATCATTATGTAAGATATTATATGATTTAGTAAGGTTTAAAACACACATGTAAAGTGTAAGTTCCATAAATAAAACTATAATTTATCAAATATATTGTTTTCTGAAAAAAAAAACCAATTTAGAAAAAAAAAACAAGGGTGCTAGGTTTTTTTCATGTTTTTTTTCACAAATCTGAAAAAAACATTTTTTTTTTTTCAGTTTGCAACACTAGGTACTCCACATCTTGATTAATTTCCATTCAGAAAACAGTGGACCTCTTAAGGCAGCCTTAAAATTCTCCATAGACACTTTCTGTTTTCCATTCAGAAGGTAAGAAACTAAGCCATTTAATAACAATGCCATCTATACCATAATACTTTAGTTTCATGTATCAGAATTTTTATGATCTACACAGTCAAATGCTTTAGATAAGTCACAAAAAATTCCCACAGGAATTAAGTTATCATTTATTCCTTCTAAAATATTGTCAGTGAATGCAAATATAGCTTGTTCTGTTGAATGACCCTTTTGAAAACCAAATTGTGATTTAGTTAGAATATTATTATTTTCAAGGTGTTCAAAACTCTATTGTACATTGTAAAAAAACACTCTCGGGATTCTAGCCGCGTCAAATAAAAGTCGACTGGCGACGTTTCGAGAGCCGGCACTGCTCCCATTGTCGTAATTACGAAACCA
>JARYHS010008074.1:170262521-170316974 GCA_031002005.1 Vandiemenella viatica | reverse complement strand
TTTTTGGGCCACCAGGGTGTGGCTCATCAAAAACCAATGACCACATTGAAAGTCGTTAAACCAATTTTTAACAGTTGCTATCGAAGGAGAAGAGTCATCGTACACAGCATCCAAGCGCTCTTTGATTTCACTGCGAGATTTTCCTTCCAAAAACAAGAATCGAATCACCGACCGATATTGCTCTTTTTCCATTTTTCTAAAATCTGTGGGCACACCCACTTTCACACGCGATCAAAACAAAACTATGAGTCCGATTTGGCTGAAAATTTAACAATAGCCGTCTAAGATAATGTACTACACGACAATAAATTTATCTGGTGACAGTGGCGCTGAAGAGATGCTAAGTACTTATCGGACCTACCTTGTACAACCAAATCAGAAATGTCTGTGAGGAAAGAAACTGGTTTTCACATCAACAACATGGTTTTAGGCAAGAATATTCATGCGAGATACTTTGGATGAACTGATAGCGTAGCATTAGATCTTTTTAACATATTTAACAAACTGAGCCACAAAATGGTAGCTTTTCACCTCATCAACATTGAGGTCATTAGAGGTGGGAAAGGACTGGGGGCAAAGAATTTGACCATGGCCTTTTGGAGCTATTAGTTCATAGCAGGTCAAGCAAATAAAAATTATCTTTCTTTCTGTAAAATATTTTAGATGATCATCCTTCACAATGACTTTCAGTTTACTTTTGATATTATCCTTTAAGTATTTGTTGAACTCAATGTACTTACTAATCAAAAGTAGAAATACTGCCAGAAACTTAGGCCCCTGTGCGCAGGCAACTGTTTCGGCTGTCGTGCCTTTAGGTGAGATGTCTTTATCATTGTGTTATTTTCCTCTTCTTTATTGCCGCTTGATACACTGAACATTTTGCTCACTGGCAGTTCTCTTTTGGAAACTTTAGCAATATCTGTTTTCACATTTCTTATCTATTCTTTATTTCTTCAGTGGGAACTGTTTACTTGAAGTCACTTCCTGCATGATATCATGCACAGTCAGATTTTCTATCTCATGTGTTCTGGTACTTAGCAATTTTCATTTCAGAGTCATTACTGTAACTCAAAAATCACTGCCAAACAGTCTTCTTCAAGTTTAGGGATTGTTAATCTCACTTCTTGCTATCACTACTAGGATTCCCAACAGCAAGAGCATCCTTACACAGCAGGATACTACTCAATGAGTAGTCTCTGAGTTCATAATAATCTAGGAGAAAACAGGAGAGGACAACATCTGCATGGACACCTGGACAGGATATCTAGTAGGGTAGGTCAACATTGTCTGAAGATAAATTCCAAGAAGTACACAGATAAAAATAAATAGTGTGGGTAAAGTATTGTTTGTTGAAGACTTGAAATGTAAATATCTTGTCATAATATTTGATATAAAACTCAATTGGGTGCCCCACATTGAACAGGTTGCAGAAAAGGTTTTAAAATCTCTAATTTATTGGATATAGTGATGGGATGTACCAGAAAAGTGAGGGAATTGGTTACAGAACTTTGGTCAGACCATAGCTTGAATATGATGGTATGGTATGGGACCCACATTTTGCGTATCAAATACAGCAATTGGAAGAAATGCAAAGAACAGCTGCTAGATTTGTCTCTGAAAATTACTGCAGAACACAACCAGTAATTAATAATACAAAGGTGCTGGAATGGATTCATGGGTACACTGAAGGAGGGTGAAGAGTATGTTGGGAGTGTACAAGGAGTATATTGGATAAAGAGACAAGGAAAGATATTAGTGGAAGAAATAAGAGTGATGGATGGAAGGGAAAAGATGATCATGACTACAAGCTGGGAGCCAATTTCAGTCATCAGGCTGTGGGAAAATTTTCTTTTGTGTGCAAGGGAATCAGGCATTAGATAAAATTCCCAAGGAAAGTAATGAAAAATTTACCAATAATGCTGAAAAAATTTAAAATTTGTAGAGGGCAAAATTAGGTGGCACATAAAAGGGGAAAAAATTGGCATTTACGGAAATTGCCACCAGAGTATGCACTCATCACAATTAAATTAGTTAAAATGTTCTCATGTCCATCCTCCTTGACATTCCATTTCCCACTATGATTCCTTGCTTCATACCTCTTAAGAATTACTGACTTGTTTGACAAAAAAGAAAACATTTTAACACTCATCAGTGCTAAATGGGAAGCTTATCAACTCATCATTCAAGATCCAACTTCAGTGGCAAAGAAAACACACTTTCAGGCCCTTAAGCGGAAATATCAGATAGAAGTAAAGGAAATCTTGAATAATTGGTGGCAACAAGTCAAGGAATTCCAAACTCTGTCAGATGCCAGGAATCTTAAGAAATTTTATGCTGAAATTAAAGAGCACTATGGATCTAATCACTGCTCATCTGGCTCACTGAAAGCAGCTGATAATACCACCATCTTTATCGACAGCCAGAAAATTTTGATGCACTGGAAAAAACACTACAACTCACTTTAGAACCATAGTTCTACAGCTGCAAATGACTTCCTTAGGCATATGCTACAGCAACCCCTTCCCCCACTTCCTTGAATGTTAGTTTCAGCAACCTTCCAGAAGTTTTACAAAGCCACGAATAGTCTGAGTCCGGGTAAAACTCCTTGACCAGACAACATTTTTCTAGAACTTATTCAAAGTGGAGGTTACCACTGAAAACCAGGATTTTCCAGCTGATTCTTCCTCATGTGGGAAACTCAGGAGGTTCCCCAGGACATGAAAAACACCAACATAGTGCCATCTTCAAAAAAGGGGTTTGAAGTATCTGTGACAACTATCGTGGTATCTCTCTGCTACCCATAACAGGAAAGGCTGTTGCTAAGGATCCTGCTGAACTGCCTCCAAACTATCTCTGAGAGAGTTCTACCAGAATCGCAATGTGGATTCTGTACCTCAAGGGGCACCGCAGACATGATCTTCTGTGCCAGACAAATTCAAGATAAGTGCAGAGAACAACAAAAGCCTCTCTTTTTAGTGTTCTTTGACCTAGAGAAAGCCTTTGATATTGTGCCTTGATGTGCAATGTGTTTGGTATTAAGACGATTTGGATGCCCTGAACATTTTTTTGGGATTGATTAGAGCACTCCAGGATGGCATGGTTTGTCATTTTTTTTTTTATTAAAGTGATGTCTCTGAAAAATTCCCTATCACAAATGATTTAAAACAGGGATGTGTACTTACCCCCCCCCCCCACTCTGTGTCCTGTATTTGTAAGTTATGCTCTATAGAACGTCATCTACTCCCAATATAGGTGTGGAGATCAGATACCAGTTTGATGAAGGACTATTTTAATGCAGCCTGCCTCCTCTTATCAAGATTAACTGTCCTCACACTTGGTAGCAGATGTTGTTGCTATTCCAGTCACTGCACGTGGAGGAATTGAAGGTGCAATGATTTTAACTGCTGTTGTTGCTGGTGGAACATTTGCTGCTGCTGCTGGTTTGGTCGAGGTGTCAGACATGCTGCTACCGACATCCAAGGTCTTAGGCGTTATGACATTAGTGGGTTTAGCACCACATTTACATTGACATGAGCACAAAGTGCTCGTGCCCATGTCTGCAAAGGACGTCTGGATAGCAGCATTCTGCTTCCTGACGGGTGCCGAAGCCATCTTTGCAAAATTAGTCCCAAAAATTGGAGCGGCGAGTGACTTGGCCTTCTTTTTAGCTTCCCCATAGGGAATCCGCTCTTTGGTCTTCGGCTTCCTGTATCTTGCGCTCTTCAAGATACACTTGACACTCTCTACTCCAGGCCGGGTGTGATCCGGAACAGTTGACGCACACCTGTGGTAGCGAGCAACTGACTTCTGGCTCATGTGCCCCCTTGCCGCACTTACCGCAGGTGGGGTTGCCCTTACATGACGCCATCGTATGTCCGAACTGCTGACACTGAAAACAGCGCATTGAGTCCGGAACATATGGACGGACGTTCAGGTTGATGTACCCTGCTTTGATGTTCTTCGGCAGTACTGGAGTGTCAAACGTCAGGACGAAGGTAGCAGTCTTTTCAATACTGCCATTAACCTGCCATGTGATCTGACGTACCTCGACCACTTTCTGTTCCCTCCACTCCTTAACAAGTTGCTCGGTCCCTATGTCTATCAACTCAAGACAGGTGACAACGCCTTTGCTGTTGTTTAGGGATTTGTGGAGTTCGCAGGTAACGGCGAACTCCCCGAGCTTCTCACAGTTAAGGAGTTGTGTAGCTTGCCTACTGGTTGTAGTTTCCAGCAGCAGCGTCCCGTTCCTCAGCTTTTTCACCGAATTTAGGGTCCCTACCAGACCCTCTAACCCCTTTGAAATATAAAAAGGTGAAACTTTTAAAAGGTTTCTTTCACCCTTTGCATCACTATAAAAGCGTTCACAAGCGAACAAACTTTTCTGTCACCATTAACTTCAGAAGCGGGTGGGCTATCGACCCTCACCCACTTCTTAGAACTGGGTGTATTTATTTTAGCCTGCGGCACATCCCTATCACAGGGTTTTTTGGTGTTTGTGTGAGCTTGAATTTTGGTCTCACAAGTAAAACCAATTTAAAAAGAAGAGCTAATACAACAGGGGTGTGCAGGTGCTCCTGAGGTTGCAAGCTAGCGAGTGATCTGCCTCTCACCCATGCACCTCCTCGGCACGTGTCTGACCTTGAGGTTGAGGTTTTTTTTATAGAGGTTTTTATCATCCTCGCGATCTGGGCAATTAAGCCAAGATCTCCGTTCTCCTAGGCACACAACGTTCCACCACCACACCCTACGGTGGTCGTGGAAGCATGGTAGGAGTTTACGATGTGGGAAACTTGCGGCGCTCACAAGTTTCCAACTCGGGCACTGCGGGTTCGCCAAAACCCATACCTGGCACTAGCGTACCAGCCCCTGCGGGGGGTGTACCTAGGAGAAGCATGTAGAAAACAGAACTAGCACAGCACAAGTAGCTTAGGGAGTGTCCATACACCACGTAGCTCCATTTTGGCCTCCTGTGAACTCCCCCCCCCCCCCCACATAGCCCAACGTGGCCTTTCCTTCTATCCCCCCCCCCCACCTAGCACGTAGCCTTTTGCCCTATAGATTCCAGAAGACATTTTTGTACTGATTTCTCTTGTCAGACTATCACAAATTACATACGGGGATAATTAAATAAATATTCACAAGCTGTTGTGTGTTCTGTACCTCTTTTTAACTGTGACAAATAATATGAACGAAAAGCTAAGTGGCCTGGCCCGGAAAACCCCTCTTCCTCCCCCATGTAGCCCAGCATAGCTTTTCAGGCTACCCCTCCCCCTAAACCGAGCCACGTAGTTTATGCACACTCCCTTATGGATAGTCGCTGCCGATGGGTATTTCTGAACAAAGATAACCACTGCTGGTGTACTGAGCTGTTGTTGTCTCCGTGTTACTGTACAGATGTGAGAAATGGAGGCTTTGCTCCCATAACATTAAGAAAATTGAGTGATTTCACCAGCAAACACTTCGTTCCATAATGAACATCAGATGGGATGATTATGTGTTCAATGTTAACAGTATTACAAAAGTGCACAAATGTATAGCACTGAAGCTCTTGTCACTAGTAACCAACTCAGATGGATGGGACATGTTCAGCAAATGAGAAACAGCAGACTCCTTTGCCAATTTTTATAAGGTGAGTTTAGAACTGGCTAAAGACTTCGTGGTGTCCCTCTGTAGCATTATAAAGACCAGATTAAAAAGATCCTGAAGAGCACAAACAGACCTGAACACCTGGGACTGCCTCGCAGAAGACCGTGCTGTCTGGCACAAAACAACTGCCATGGCTGTCACACTTTTGAGGAGCAGCAGCAAGCAGTAGAAACTCATAAGACAGAAAATCAACAAACCCTACCACATCTGCCACCCACAATTAGAAGCAATGAGTGTGGACGATTATTTCATGCCAGAATTGACCTGATCAGCCAGCAACATACACATAAATGACTGTATGCAAGTGAGAGATATTAACTCAGAAACAAGTATTGATCTACGACGATGGCTTCTTAAGAATTCCTCCACCCAGGAAGTCACATCTTGATTTATCCAATGGTCTTAACCTTATTCTCAACCATTCTATAGCCATCTCTGCACAAATCCCTTGTAAAAATGCTGTACCATGCTGTCAACTTGGCCACCTGAAATCCATTGTGATCCACATGAATATCATCTTGTAAATCTATGCTATTGACTTGCAAACCAATTATTTTCCACACAGATATTTTCCTAATGTAGCTAGTTATAAAACTCCATTAACTTGCCAACAAATGAAGTCGAACTAATAAGTCTATAGTTCTCAGCCTTATTTATATCCCTTCACATACATGTCAGTGCTACTCTGGAACACAGCAAGCGTCCAGACTCAATCCCACTAATACTTCTAGGTAAGTACAATGCTGCCTAACTTTAACATTCTGTGATAATATTATCTATACTAGGCAGTATTTAAACTATCAAGCTCTCTCATAATATCCAATGTTTCTATTTCTAAATTCCTAGTAGGTTTATTCTAACTAACATTAAAAAGTTCCTATACATATATCCCCTTGCAACAATCCATAAAAGTTTCATCAAACTAATTTTGCAGTCCATCAGCCTTACTCATATTCTTTTTCTCCATCCATATCAACGATTGTATGAATACCTTCATTCCCAACTTTTTTTCTGATGCATATAGAGTAGTTACTACCTGCATCATTTGGTGTTCCTTGCCCAGCCATGATAATTTTCAGGAATTCATCCTTGGCTCCCTCTCTACTGCTACTAAATCACTAATTAGTTGTTTCAGACATTCTGTTTTTCCCTGCTACTTTGCTGGTTTATACTAAGTTCTCTTCTCACCAACCTTTCCACATCCATATTTTAGTATGTAGGTTGTTTGATTCTTTATCGTTTGTATTGAGGCAAAAATTTCATTCTCTATTATAAAACTTTCTTTGAACAGTTTTCATGTACTCCCTATTGCACTAGTGTCTCCCTTCGACAAACTGAACTTCTCTCTAAAATACTTCCTCAGTTCTGATTTTTTTTTTTTTAACTGCTTTACGTCTCCTATAACAACTAGGTCTTTAGAGACGGGAAAGGATGGGGGCAAGGAATGGGAAGGAATTCGGCCATGGCCTTTAGAAGGAAGCATCCCGGCTCAGTTGTGAAACCCTTCCATTGTTATTATTATGTCTATACAATCTCTCCTCTTTGATAACTGATGTACTGAACCCCTTATATCTACACAATTTCCTTTTGATCATTAATTCTCTTCATTGTGTGATAGCCACATAATTTTCACCATGTTTTATTAAGAAAACATCCAGCCGCTTGTGTCAAAACTCCTCCTTCACTAAGGCGTTTGTAAATCTCAGCCCCCTTGTGTTACTAATTTCAGACACATGATTAACAAAATCCTAATCCAGATTTCTTCTAATTCTGTTCAAACTCAGTAAAAATTCTTCAAATTTCCATGGGTTGAAAGACAAGTCAAATTCATATTTCAGCTAGATCGGGTCAAGTGGTGACCTTTGACCCTAAAAATGGAAACTACTCTAGTCCAAAACACTGTCACGGGCAGTGGTATAGCAACAGTGTAATAGAATGGGCAAAATGCCATGGGCCCAAGCTGGAGGGGGATCTAGCACAAGGCCCCTTGAAACAGCTTCTGACCATTGTCCACTTGGGGCAGTCATGGAGACCCTTGCCCTAGATCCAGCACTAACAGAGGGCACTATCCAATGAATTTGCCACAGGCATCAATTGTATAGCTACGCCACTGGTCACCTAATTGTCTATAACTCCTTAATTTAACCAAGAACCAACCCTTGTAAATATCTGTGATTAATGAATCTTAAATAAGCTGCCCTACTTAAAAAAATTACTGGGTCTACAAGAGATTGCAATTCTGCTACAACAACATTTTTCTGCACTGACTAGTAACATCATAATACTGGGTGCAGGAGCATAAGTACCACAGGGCTAGGCGGTGCAGTACACCGGTGCCCCCAAGTGCAGTTCAGAGCGCCCACAGGCCCTCACGGCAAAGTGGTGACCTTTTCTTTTTTAGCTCTACCGTCATCTAAGGGGTACAGGGAGCCCCTCACTGCTCAGGGGGCCTCCAAGCACAACTCAGGGGCCACCAGCCCCAGCTGAGGGAGCCCCAACCAGCAACACAAAAAAAGGTCGCCCCCTGGCCTGAGGGCCCAAAATAAATTATTTTGCACCAGGGCCCTTCTTGACCTAGCTACGCCACTAACAGGGTACTCAATCGCAAAACGTTCTATTTTCAAGCCTTAATTACGAGGGTGGCCCTGAAACTAATGCACCACATTCTTTTTCTTCAACAATTATTTATTGAACACAATGAAAGAACGATGTTTCTTCTACACTCTCTATTTTTTACACAATCTCCTTCCCATTCTATGGCCTGTCTCCAGCAAGACACAAGAGCGTGTATGCCCTAGTGGTACCACTAATTGTTCTGTTCATGAAGCTATTTCTTCACTGTGTGTGTGTTTTATTTATTTATTATTTTTTAACTGCTTAACGTCTCTTAACAGTGAGGTCTTTAGAGACAGGAAAGGATGGGGGGCAAGGAAGGGGAAGGAATTCGGCCATGGCCTTTTGAAGGAAGCATCCCGGCATTTGCCTGGAGTGATTTGGGAAACCATGGAAAACCCAAATTTGTATGCCTGGACAGGGATTCGAACCGCCGTCCTCCCGAATGCGAGGCCAGAACGCTAACCGTTCTTCACTGTGCGATCACCTCTTTGTCATCCTCAGAATGTCTCCCACGAATGGCATTCTTCAATAACTCAAACAAATGAAAGTCTGCGGGAGCTAGGTCAGGGCTTTAGGGTGGATGGGGTAACACTGTCCAACCCTGTTTGGTGGTGTGTTCCAACGTCCTAAAACTTATGTGAGGGAGTGCGTTATCATGTTGAAACAAACAATCACCTGGGTTGTTATCGCGTCCAAGTTGCTGGAAGCACTTCTAGCGTTTGGTTAATGTGTTCATATATGCCTCAGAATTAATGGTGGTGCCTCTCAGCATCATATCAATGAGTATGATACCATCACAGTCCCCACAGTGATCATGACCTTAACAGCTGAAGCAGTTGCTTTGAATTTTTTCTTCTGTGGAGAGTCAGGATGGCGCCATTCCATCAATTACCTTTTTGTTTCGGGCTCAAAATGGTGAACCCAGGATTCATCACCTGTAACAATATGGGACATGAAGGGTTCCCCCTCAGCATCAAAACATTGGAGCAACTCAGAAGAAATGTTTTTTCTGAGAGTTTCGTGTTCCTTCGTAAGACGGCGCGGAACCCATAGTGAACACTTTTTTGTGTATCAAAAGCACTGACGATTACACCAACGCTTCCTTTGCTGATTGACAGCTCCAGTGTCAAATGCCGAGTTGTTATGCGTTGGTCCTCGCGAATGAGCACATCAGCACGCTGCACCTTGACTGGTGTTACAGCCGTGGGTGGCTTTCCTGACTGCTGAAAATCTTGGAACTCTACAGAACTGCTATCAATGGCCTCACCCTCTGTGCCCAGCGACTAACCATACTTCTGTCGACTGCTGACGCTCCATAAACTGCACAAAAACGTTTGCGATTGTTTCGAACCGTTTCTTGCTCTGCAGTGAGAAATGATGACATGCTGCTTATAATGTACATCACTCACAGATGCCATGTTGAACCATGCTGCAAGTACATGAACCGCAAACTTTGAATGCTCACTCTGAAAACTTCAAACAATTCATATCTAAAGTTTTGCATTCATACCATTGTTGGGGACTGAGAAAAAAAATGTTGTGCATCAGTTTCTGGGCTATCCTCGTAGGTTGTAATAATCCGTAAGTGTGGCTCAGTACTCTGCGGCACTGCACACTGGATCAGGGAGGTTCAACAAGGCCGAGCACGAGCCGATGCCTTCACATACCAGCCATCCTGATTTAGGTGCTTAGGTGATGTTCTACAGTCGTCAAGGCAAATCTCGATTCCCTCCTCATAAAATACACATTTCCCAAACAAAAAACAAATTTATCACTCTCAGAACATAGTCGGATATTTTGCACTTTCTCCATTAGTGAAATACGATCAGGCAGTAGGTATAAAATGCTTGGCAGCAGCAAGTGCATATCGCCGTCCAGCCAAAGGTCTAAATTTGACCACAACAATAATAAATAAAGTTTGTCAAAGGCATCTAACTCCTATTGCTGGGAAAAGGTGATGAAGAAGAACTGGTAGTAATATATTCTGAACCATTATTTTCAAGTGGTAACTAGGTTATAATATACCCTGGATCAGTGTGACACCAGTCAAACTACTTGGGAAAGTATTTCTCGCTATGTTTTGCATTAACTATTGCGGGATCACATACACTACTAAATCAAATGTATGGTACACCTACAATTTACTAATGAATATCTGATTTTGGTGATCAACTTTATGTGATAACTTCTTATAATGGTGGCCTCCTACAACCTGATTCTAGCCCAAAAAATGAACCACTTTCTCTTGTATTTTAGGAAAGTCCTGATGCAAAAAATAACTATTATTCTGATTACTGGCCGTATACATTAGTTTTTAATCTAAAAATGGTAAAACGCGTACACCAGTGATATCAGGGAAGACATAGGAGATGAATATGATGACTACATGCAGGTACATTAAGAGACTCGTAAAATGTGAGAACTTCTTTAAACCTATATTTAATTCTAGATCGCGATACTGCCACAACAGATTTACGCCTCACGGAAATTAACACATATGTCAAAAAATTACCAGTATGGCTTTTATTTGTTTTTTCTTCTGATCCAGGTCGCATTTCAAACTATCTACCACTGTTAGGAAGTAAATAAAACAGTTTAGGTTGGTATGATCCTTGCACCGACAAGGAAGTTTTTGTGGCGGTATCGTGGTCCAAAATTAAACCGAGAAACCTTTTACATACCGATTTTTCCAACGCTGTTTTTTCTTTAGTAAGGCTCTTTCTCACTTCATGACATTTGTGTAGGTTTTTTAAATCACTACCGAATTCCTGATTCAGTTTTGAAATTACTTTTTGCCTGAGTTCCATTTCTTGATTTTTTTTTCTCAGGTCGAAGACTTTTTCATATTTTCGGGTCAATAATAACTTTGTAATATTTTCGCACAACCACTTCGTCTGCGTAAACAAGTAAGCACTTTACTATAATGTAATCAAACACATACCAGAGATAACAATAGCAAGGTGAAAATATGGAGGAAGGCAATATATGGAGGAAAAGTGACGTTAAATCGGTGAAGCAGGCACTAAACTTTCGTGCATGCGCATTGGCGAAAGCGGCGATATTGCGCTTCCAAACAATTGCGATGTTCACATTGTTTTAGATGCAGTGATTATTTCATTTTGTAATGTGTATAAGTGTTTTACAATGCTATCTTGTGTTGCGTACGGTTGCACAAATAGGCCAGACACGAAAGAACCTGGAATATCATTTCATGAGTTAGTTGAATTCTAATTATCGTTGTTGAAGTGGGCGGTAGAAGTTGCAAACTTTGGAGCATTTAGTCATAGCTCTCAATGGGATGACTTTGTTCTCAAATTTTTGTTAGTGTAGTGTAGAAAATCAGCTTACCTTGCTATTTTGCATATAATAGACTAGCATTACTTTTTAACGAGTGTTGAAAATGAGATTTAACGGGGCGTGTTTTACATCGCGATTCAGTGAATTTAGTATAGCGCTTTCTTTCGTCACGTTGCAGTTTATACTGTATGATGAAATGAAATGTGTTAAATTATGCTATGCAATCTAGGAATCTTGATGAAGCAAACGATATTGTTACTGCAAATACAGTTTGCGATTCAAATACGCGTGTGTGGGTATGTCTACATAGTTTGATTCTGTAGCGACAATTTAATTGAGATTGTGGTTAGGTCTAAATGCAGTCTGTACCAGAATGGTTTTGTTGATCCATGAGGGACAAAGAATTTATCTATTACTGATAGTAATTTCATGAGAACCAAGTTAGTGACAAAACGTATATCGCGATGAAAACTACTTCCAGCCATTTCCAATTAAGCTTACGATGTATGTTAACAAGATAACTATTTTTATTCCGGTCTAGGCCGCATTTCAACCTAACCACAAGTGGTAGTAAAAAAAACTGAAATATCCATTCTGCATGTAATTCATTGTAGCTTTGGCAGAATTAATTTTTGGTCCAGGCCGCATATCAACCCAATCCCAGTATATCCCGAAAACTAAGCAAGATATCGAAAAATTTTATTCTTTATTTTCGATTTTTCTCGTCGTGTTACATAAGAATCGATCATTAAATTTGACTTTTGCGAAATTTTTCTTCTCCATTTCAACCAGTAGCGGCTCGTCCTTAAAGGCTCTGAGGCGGAGCCGCCCCAAGAGATATATTAAAATATGTTTTTAAATAGAGTACTACAGAATTTAAAATAACAGGAAGTATTTCCAGAATTTTAGTCACACGTTAAAAGCAGTGAGTCAATATTTTTAGGACTGTTAATATAAATGAATGTTTCTCAAATGGGTAGTATTTTTGAGGCTCCATCTTCGGAATCTCATAAGACTGTACGTCGCAGAGGATTGTGGGCGTGGCTTTTACGGAGTATTGCTCTTATGGTCTCATTTTAGGCTCTCAGAGCATAGCCTAAGGGTACGGTACCAATACCAACCCAACCATTATTTTCTTGAAACGTTAGTTACAGCGTAGGGAAGTCTGTAGTGTGGTTGAACTTCTACTCTCGAATCCCTGTGTCTGTATCTCCAGTTTATGCCTTCATCCTTGACTAAGCGACTTTAAATATTAATGTTTTGACAATGTAAAAGAAAATTTAATTTCTCGGGCTTTGGCTACACTGTCAACATTAGTACAACTACACTAAGCTTGCAAAAGTTCCGCCAGAGTGCACCAAGATACAGTAGCATAACTTTCACCACCTAGCGAGAATTTTTTGAACGATTAATGCAATAGGCACACAAACGTTTCTTTTCCCTCAGACACTTAGGCGAATGCTGGGATGGTTCCCTACAAGGCCACGGCCGACCTTCCATCCCCCTTCCCTCCCCGTAGTAGTAGATTGGCTGAAAAGAGTCCCCTATGACTCTCCAGCAGCCCGCCTCCCAGCCTTCTGCTGGGAGGAATGAAATCGTAAAAAAAAAAAAAAAAAAAAAAAAAAAAAAAAAAAAAAAAAAAAAAAAAAAGTTTCTTTGTCTAAGTTGCTAAATAATTTGCACGAGGAAGTGTTATTTGGAAGTTTGTTTTTGTGTGTTGTGCTGTGGAGCCTGAACTCTTGTGAGTTATATTTTCGTTTTTGAGAATAGTTGCAGCTTTCTGGCGTTCTGAAAGTGCAATTATGAATTCGGTTTGCAATTTACTGGGAAACAATTTGGAACACGAGGTTAGGGTATAAGCGAAGAATCTTGGTGCGCCGAGACCTGATCTTAACATCAGTCAAGAACAAAAACATTGCAAATCCAGGAAAGGGTATGTTCGCAATTTTAGCAGAGCAATGTATGATGCTGCTGTGTGGTTGTGTGGTTGTGAAGTGAAGAATGCATTTTTCTGTTTCTCATGTCTTGTTACGAATTGTAATGACAACGCATGGACAGAAAATGGAATTACAAACTTGAAGAATTTTCACGCGAAAGTGAAAAAACATAATTCCAGTGAAAAACATTTGAATGGAATCATTGAGTTTTCTTTGTTAGGGAAAGTTGACATTATGTGCCAGTTAGATAGTGCCTACTGCCTTAGCATAAAGACATACGATGAAAATGTATCAAAAAATCTATACATACTGAGTAAACTGGTTGACTGCATAAAATTTTGTGACAAATTCGAGCTTGCTTTGAGGGGACATAACGAAACGGATAATTCCAAGAATCCAGGGATTTTTCGAGGATTAGTTGATCTAATGTCAGAACTGGACAGCATCTTGAAGCAGCACATTGAGAAATCAGAAAATCGTGATTTCATGGGCCTGTCCAAAACAATTCAGAATGAATTGCTGGAATCGATTTATGAGGTATGTCTCAATCTTATCAGGAGTGAACTGTCAAAGACAAATTACCTAGCAATCGAAGTTGATGAAACCACTGACTGTTCAAATTTGTCACAACTGGTTCTGATAATTCGATATGAGTTACTCTGTAAAATATATGAAAGATTTATTTCCTTCATACAACCAAAGAGTCGCTGTGCAGCTGGTGTAAGTGATGTCATTCTCGGCGAACTACAGAAAATGAAAGTAAATGAGACACCCGAAAAATTAACAGCTCAGTGTTACGACGGTGCTCCTGTCATGAGCGGCAACAAGGGTGGGGTTCAAGTTAAAATCAAAGAGGTGTATAAGAATGCTCACTTTATTCACTGCTATGCATATCAGTTAAATTTAATTGTCGAACGTTGTGTAACAGGCAATAAACAAGTGCGGATCTTTTTTAGCAACTTGGAAGGAATTTCTACTTTTTTTTTCTCAGTCTCCTAAACGCACAGCGTTTCTTGACGAGATAATGAAGAAACGTATTCCTACCTGTCCTCAGTCCATCAGATGGAATTTCAAATCGCGGTGCGTAACCACTGTATATAAATACAGAAATGAAATTCTTGATTGTATGGAAAAAATTATTGACGAAGATGGTAATGATTACAGGACAATAAACAGAGCTTTGGGACTGAAGGGTTTCCTGCAAGACGATGACTTCCTTTTTTGGTTACAGTTTTTTAAAAAAGTCATGCCCCATTGTGACATTCTATTCAATGAACTCCAGCAAAGGAATATTGATGCAGTGAAGACAATGGAATATGTGTCTCACTTTGCAGCAGCTGTTCAACGTATTAGGGCCTCACTTGAACTTGACAACCACTGGGAGCAGGAAGAACCAGCTGCAAAACGTGGAAGTTTCACGGAATCATGGAAGGTGTGTGCACTAGACGTCTGTGATCGTATCATAACGCAGGTCAATGACAGATTCCGATTTAGTGAAAAATTTTCAGTTGCACGGTTGTTTGAACCGTCATTGTTTTCTAAACATCACATTGTTTTCTCAGAACAAGAACTAAAAACAGCTGTTAATTTGTTTAAATTAAAATCTCCAGAACGTTGTGAACTAAATGTGTTGTACAGCCAAAAAGATTTCATGAAAGCAACAGGTCTTTGACCTTATTGAACTTTCTTTATGAAAACAACTTGGCACAAGCGTTCCCTGAGAGCGTTAAACTTCTGCAGATAATAGTAACATTCCCAATGATGACTGGAGAGGCAGAACGATGCTTCTCTACACTGAAACGAGTGAAAACATTCGTGCGAAATACTATGAACGAGGACAGACTTTGTGCGCTTGCAATGTGTTCTCTTGAAAAAGGACTTCTGAGTCGACCAAATTTCAATGAAATGGTCATAGACCATTTCGCAGCGCAGAAGGGAGACGAGCTGATTTCATTTATAAGCAAATTAATTAAGGTAAGCAAAACGTGCATTATTAGATGAAAAGGAGAAAATTCATTTATGTCATTCATCATTTTCATTTACGCCATCAGGCCCAAAGCATCTCGGGCCGCTACAAGAATTCGTCTCCGTTTGGGTCGGCCTTCCGCTTTATGCCGCTGGTTGCTTGTCTTCAGCCCTACCTGAAAAACGTCCTCACCAAGTCCATGGCTCCATCTCTCCCGTCACCTCCCCCACTTCTTCGTGGTGTTAATTTCTTTTATGTAACTATGTAATTTACCAAATGAAGTCACATAAAAGTTCGATATTCCTCTCATGAATTTGTCATTGACAAATGTACCTGAAATTCATAAAACACACATTTAAAAATACTTACTTGTATAGATATTTTCTTGCAGGTAGCACGTGTTTCCTTTTGTTTATTATTTTAAGTAGTTGATGACGGAAAACAAAGGAAGGAGGCCTACAGTGAAAGCAGCTGCTAAAAATACTATTTTTAGATGGAATTATAGGGGGCAAAAAAAAAAAAAAAAATCGGTAGGACTCTTCCCACCGAGACTTTGACCACAGGGGTAAAAGATTCGCAGTCTTCCCCAGCATCAAAACCACGAGCCGCCACTGATTTCAACTCAAGACTAGGTGAGATATCGAAAATATTTATTCATTATTTTTCATTTGTCTCGTCTTTTTAAATAATAATCCATCATCAAATTTGATTTTGACCAAGTTTTTCTTCTGAATTTCAACAAAAACCATTTCACATTTAGGACAGAATATCTCGAAAACTAAGCAGGATAACAAAAAATTTTATTCTTCATTTTTTATTTGTGTCATCGAGTTACATAATAATCCATCACCAGATTGCGGCGACACATTTATCCTAGAGTCCCCTTGAGGTCTTTGTACATATTCCCCGTGTATGTATGGAAGCGGCCATGCCCCCCCCCCACTCCGGCCAGCCCCCCCCCCCCCACTCCTCCTCCGCCCTGCTCCACTTCAATGCGTGGTGAAGGTCTCTTGCGTAGTCTCCATATATTTCCTTCCTCCATGGGTGAAAACATGGAGGAAGGAAATCCTCCATGGGTGAAAATCACATAATCAGATACTCAGCTTCTTCTAAATTCAGTACAGTGGACTATGATAATCGACTAAATTTTGAGTTACACATGCATTAAAAAACAGTCGGATCAAATTCATCTTAATTAATAAAAATGATGATAACTTTCAAAAGCGTGAAAAAATTATCATACCTGCAGATAAATTGAATTTACTTTATACTGGCAGTCTAGGTTTTGACTTTAATATAAAAAAACATATTGTTGTCCATGTCATCCCTTATCAAGATTAAAGTCAAAACAAAGACTGGCAGAAATTAAAAAAAAAAAAGAATAAATTCAAATGAACCATCCAAACATATAAGTCAAATACATTCATTTTTCAGTTTATAATCTGTTTACAAACTGTCTGCGTTACTATAACTTAAGTCACACGAGTAGTACCATTTACTTATTGAAGATTCGAAATATAAATACGTTGGCATTACATTTGATAGCAAACTTAACTAGGCAGGACACATTTGACAGGTGATAGGGAAAGGGTTCAAAATCCTTCACCTGTTGGAAAGAGTGATAAAGGGATGCACTAGAGAAGTAAGGGAATTGGGGTACAAAATTTTGATCAGACCACTGCTGGAATATGGTGGTGTAGTTTGGGATCCACATTTTGGGTGCAGAGGAAGGCTGCCAGATATGTCTTTGAAAATTATCGCAGAACACAATCAGTAACTAATATGATAAAGGAGCTGGAGTGAGATTCATTGGAGGATAGAAGGATGGTGAAGAGAGTCATGGGAGTGTACAAAGCCTATAGGCTACTGGTGATGAAGCATGGAAAGATATTGGTCGAAAAATTTAAAGAGGTGCTTGGAAGGGTAAGGTTGACCATGGTCACAAGCTGGCACTTGATTTCAGGCATAAGGGAGTGGGAAAATTTTCTTTCGTAGGAAAGGGAGTGAGGGACTGGAATAAATTGCCAAGAGAAGTGATGAATAACTTACTGGAAACACTGAAAGAATTTAAAGTAAAAATTAGTAGAGGGCAAAAGTAGGTTGGAAGGGGAAAGGGAGAGGTTTTAGGGCGATTGCCACCGGAGCGGGCGCTCCATCGCAATTTTATCAATTATTATTATAATTATAACTTACGTCACCGCGACACAAAAAATTCATTCAGGATTATATCATTGCAAACAGGATGCAGTTATAAATTTGTTGTAAAATAATAGTGTAGCTTTTTAAAAATAAAGTTCATGAACGAAAAAAAAGAAGAAGAATTTTATTACTAAATTTTAGGATTATAATGAATAAAGTTTTAGAGTGTGGTAGCTGATTGGAGATATATCGACCACTTATTTAGATTGAGATTTTTCTTGGTTACAGACTATACCGTAGAGATAGAAAAGGATTCTTTTTTCTGTTCCGATTAGATTTTGGGATTCTTTTTGTTTCACATGTTCAGAATAAACCTTGATATTTTGTGACAGAATCTTTCAACATTTTGTCCGAGACCTTCGGTAATTTCGTTGTGTGATATCTTCCTGTAAAACTCTCAGGCTATTGCTTTATGTGTTATATTTGTCTGTCAGTTTAGGGGTGCTAGCTAGTGTGTGGAGGCCTTAAGTTGTAAGATATATACCAGGTGCAGAGCTTTTTTCAAAGTCCTATTTTCTGCTGGAGAGGTGTTTTTTACTGGTTAGTGATGACTATTAAAATTAATATGTATTCATAGACGATGAACATGATTTTCTTGGTGTAGAGTTTTAGGACGATACAAAGGAGAAGAGTTACCGGGTGGGATAATGAATGAACAAAATGAGATTATGACGCAGAAGATGATTTCATATTTGGAGTTGGAAATAAAGTGGTCATAATACGAAGGAATATACTTATGCCAGGTATTAAATGGATGGGAAGTGGGGAGTTAGTAACTCAAGGAGCAGAGAGTTGCAAACGACTCAGTGAGGAGAGGAGGGTATTAATTTAATTTAATTTAATTGCAATGGAGCACACGCTCCGGTGGAAATTTCCCTACACATCCATCTTCCCCCTATCCTGCACCAACCTACATTTGCCCTCTACAAATTTTATCTTTAAATTCTTTCAAAGTTTTCGGTAAATTATTCATCATTTCTCTTGGTAACTCATTCCAATCCCTGACACCCTTACCTAAAAAAGAGAATCTTCCCACACCCTTGTGCCTGAAATCGAGTGCCAGCTTGTGGTCATGGTCATATTTTCCCCTCCATGCACTACTTTTCATACCTATTGCAATATCTTTCCATGCCTCATCGCCAGTATATGCCCTGTACACTCCCATGACCCTCCTCATCCTCCTCCTGTCTTGCAATGAATCCCATTCCATCTCATTTATCATATCCGTCACTGATTGCATTCTGCGATAATTTCCAGAAACAAATCTAGCAGCCCTTTTTTGCACCCTCTACAACTCCTGTATTTGATATGTAAAATGAGGGTCCCATACTACACTACCATATTCGAGCAATGGTCTGACCAAAGTTTTGTAACCCAATTCCTTGACTTCTCTCGTACATACCCTCGGAAGTTGTTAACTGTGTGAAAGTAAGGCACTAGTATAGTGGAAAATAAGTGGTAACAATTTAAAAAAATAATAGCGGAAAGAAAGTTTGTTCCAAAACAAAAATTAAGGAAGAACAAAGAACATATGTGCTATACTAGCGATATTAGGAGACGGAAGAAGTTAGTGATAGGGAAACATAATACATTAAAGAAGTAAGACGAGTAATAGAGAATATATGAAACATGTAAACAGGGAATTAACAACGGCAAAGAGAAAATAATATCATGGCTCGGCAGGGAACGCTGAATGACACAGATAGAAATTATTGTAGCTATGTTAAAAAATAAAACGGAAAGATATTATTCACATCATTATAGATAACGATGGAGAAGTAATTACAGAAAGCAAATGGTTTGAAGAGCCTACTACGAATTTTCGCGTAGGGCCAGGTGTAGTAGAAGTAGTGAAGAAAAATCATTTTCATCTTAATGAATATGAGCATACTGTGAAATAAGATATTGAGACAAAGGAAGAAATCTTTATAGTTTTAAAAATGTTATATAATATTACCACCTGTCTACCGTCAAACCGCAGTTTGACGGTCAAAAAGTCGGCTGCACACATCATGACACGGCATCATCCGGACAGCAGAGAAACAACACTGGGGAAGTTGCAAGTAAAGTGTTTAGAGTACTGCATAGGGGTGGAGAGGAGGTACCAGGAAAGTAGGAGAGATAGGTTACAAAACTTTGGTCAACCCCCTGCTAGAGTATTGTGGAATCAAGTGGGACACATTATGAATATCAAATACTTGAGTTGGAGTTGGTGAAAAGGAGGGTAGCTAGATTTGTCTGTCGATTTTTCCAAAGGATTGACTCAGTAACTGAAATGATTTAAAAAAAAAAAAAAAAAATGGGTTGGGAGTCACTGCAAGAGAGAAGGAAAATGAGGAGAATTGTTGGCATATAGAAGACATTTACTGGCGTTGAGGCCAGGATAAATATTGGTGGATGTTTTAGAAACAGCGTGTGGCACGGAAGTGACTGCCATCACAATAAATTATCAATAGACTTTAGGATGTAGGAAAGTTTTAATTTGTAAGTAGGAAAATAAGGAACTGGAACAAAATACCTAAGGAGTTAATGAATGAACAGTATACTTCAGGAGTATGAAATGTTTTAAGGTGGCAATATCTCATATAAAAGAGACCGTAATTAGGTATGTACGGAAATTGTCACCGGAATATTAGCTCAATCGCAATTAATTAATAATAATGAATGCAGAATATGAATGTCTAAAACACTTGTACCTTCCAATTTAAACACAAAGTTAATAAAAATCCTAAAATCAAACAGTGACTCTTGAGAAGCTCTTCATTTCGTCTACTATTTCCCTGAAAACTTTGGAAAACATGACGAACAATAGACCGAACACAGACACCTAATACCAGATTCACAGCCTGGATTCTAAAGAGATAAGATAATAAACTAAATACTGGAACAAGAACTCACAGATATTCGGATATGATATGATAATAATTAATACCTTATCGCATGACAACTAATCTGAATTAGCCATATGACATCGTTAGTCTTGCTTTGAAGTTACGGAGAATGGCACTCCCGTACATGTTTGTTAGGAATCTGATTACTGTTCTTAAGAATACAACATCACTCATACTAGATGGAAACACAAAGGATGTACCAAAGTTTACATGAAAAGCATTACCACATATTTATATTCTGTCGTGACATCTTTTTATTACTTACTCCAATCTCGAAAGTCAAGATTTTTAAATATGCAGATATGCAAATATCAGATTTTTGTCATTGCAGAGTTGCAAAAACTCTTTAAGTACAATGAAAAAACATGCAAAAAAAAAAAAAAAAACCTGGTTGGACGATCGTTAGTTGAGTGTGTCGAGAGCTGTTCACAAAAATTTGATTTTTTCATCATCAACTAAGTTTTTGTAGAATAAATTAATTTAAAATCTTTAAATTATTATCTAAATTCTTTGGATTTTTGTTAGCGTGAAGAGTTATTTAAAATTTCCTCCATAAATAACAGTTTTAAGTTCGTGTCATTATTTTAAGAGTCCCTTTTCTAGTAATCGCTAGTTTTATTGAATTACATATAGCATAAGCTTTGTAGTTTGTTTAATTAGAATACTACAGCATAGGTAAACATTGTGGTATAAGTTATTTAACAGTTTTAATTTCTTTTATAACGTAACTAATTCAAATCAATGGTTAGAACTTCGATTGTTAAGGTTATTGTATCGCCCAATTTTAAGACTCTGTTCAGTTTAAAATATAACAGTTTGTTATTTAATCAGTGCTCGAATAGTAATATCACAACATGGTAACAATAAAAATAATTATTCATAAATCACATCACAGTAGGTTTACGCGATATAGATAATTAAAACTCCGCAGTCATGTTTTGAAAAACAAAAGCATACCTAAAAGTAATTAACCTGTTCTGTCTGAAATACAATTGTGCTTTCTAATACATTAAAATATAAACTTCCTAGCTTTTTCCCCCCAAAAAAAACATAAGTATGTAATTAGTTCTTATACATACTGGGACTAAATAGTATCTATCTTCTATCTCAAATTTACTTTGAAATTCATTACCAGTACCATAAGTTTTAATACTTTACTCTTAAGTTCTTTTGTTACCTAGTTATTACCCATAAAGCTTCAATGTGATTAAATATAAAATAATAACAGTTGCGTTTTTTAAATTTACAAGCATAAGTTAAATTCATCGGTCTGCTCTGTCAGAAATATAATTGTTCTTTAATTATTTTCTGATACATTAAAACAATAATTATCTAATATATAAAAAGTAATTTCCAGTAAATAAATGATTAGTTACTATTCTCACATTAGAACTACATAGTATCGACCTGTAAAATTCAATGTTCAGGTTAATTTTGAAGTCTATAAATATAAATTGTTTTTTTTTTTTAGTTAGTTCACAAATCGACTGAAATTAAAAATTCAATAAAAAAAATTAGTTAAGTGCAGTTTAATTTTTTCTTTTATTAGACTATCAATTAAATTTAAGATATATAGAATTTCGTAATCTCATGGTATGTTTAAAAGGTAGCAGTATGTATTGTTTTGGGAAAAATCATGCCTGAAAAGTGTGGCGCCTATAGGAGTCGTGTGGTTAATTGTTTGGATTACAATGAGTGTAAAAAGTGGTTTAACTGGGAATGTAGGGCAATTGGAAAAAGGAGATTAAATGAGGCTCGTCAGTGGTATTGTCCGCTCTAATTCAAGGATACAAAAACATTCACAGCAGGACGAAACGATCAGGGAATTGCTTGAAAGAGTCAGGATCCTTGAGGCTCGGCCTGTGGAGGCTCACGCTGTGGAGACTCAGCCTATGGAGTCACAGCCTGTGGAGGCTGTGATTGTGGAGGTTGTGCCTGTTGAGGCTGTGCATGTGGAGGCTGTGACTGGGGAGGCTCTTCCTTTGAAGGCAGAAAGTATAGATGGTGAATTTACTGTGGAGGGTGAGAAGGATGGATGAGAACTGATAACAGGTCGAAGGGGACAAATTGTTAACAGGATGAAGAAGTTAGAAACTTCAGGAATTGTTGGGTGAAATAGATTTGTCCTGTTACCAGATTCAGATGGGGCTCATATAGTTGTAGTTGTAGGTAAGACGCAGCAGGCCTGTAGGAATATAGTTGTTGAAGGAAAAAACAGGAAGAAAAAGGTTCTGCTGTTAGGTAGTATCCTCTTCTGCGGGATAAGTTAGGAACAGGCGACCAGGTCACAAGTTTTTTCAAATCATGTGCAACATTAGTGCAGGTGTAAATAGGGTATAGGATAACTTTGTACGGATTTCATTGAGGAAGAGTAGTGATAGTGGGAGGTGCGGGAATAGTATTAATAGGAATGCAAGTTATAGAGAATGACCTGATGAAGGTGGTGAAGGAGGCGCAGCACACTAGGGTGGAACGTATGCAGGTTCTAATTCGCCATGATCAGCCACAGTTGAGCCACGCTGTGAGGCGGATAAATGTGGAAACAGAGATGCTACTTGGAAGTGGCATTTGTTCTGTTTGGGGGGCTATTCCTGTGGCGACCATTGGTAGGTGGGGTTTTAGTAGGCATGGCCTACACCTAAATAGAAGGGGGAAGGAAGTATTTTCTGAGCTGTTAGCTAAAGATGTAAGGAAGCCCACATCCAGTTATGATACGGTCAGGATTGTGTATTTTTTAAGTTAGGGTTGCTGGTGAGGGGATCAAAGGGATATTAATTGTAGATTCACTATGGAAAAATACAATTTTAAAGAGAATGCTGACATTTGTTTCTAGACTTAAGTTTAGTAACGGGTGCTTTCTGATTCACGTTTTTAGGATTAATATCAGTTCTCCAACACATGAGTCCGACGGAAGGGACGCAGGATATACATTATTCTCCTGCATATGTCACTGCGACACATCCACACAATGGGGTACTTGACACTAACTATGAAACCATAAAACCTTAATTTACACTGATAGAGTAAGTTGTAAGGATACCGAAAATCAACTTTATTTGTTGGATAGGAGTTAAAAACATACTATTTATAATAAAATAAAAATGAAAAAAGAGAGCTGTTAGTCAAGTGACATGAAACACCAATCTGAGCGCATGACGTCAGTGTTCAGCTCGCGCCATTTTAGCTGCCGTGTATTTTCATGTGTTGACGATCTTTCCGTCGCTTATTTAAGTTTGTTAAGGTTTCTGTGCTGGTTGTAAAACAATTGTTCTTCTTATACTCGCAGTGGAAGTTGGTTTTATTAAGGTAAATAGCTCTGATTTGCCCAGAATTGACGTGATGATCAGTGGCGTAGCTATGTCAGCAAGGGCCCCGGTGCAAAAAATTTATTTTGGCCCCTGAGGCCAGACGGGTGACCTTTTTTTTGCTTTGTGTGCTGGTAGGGGCCCCCTGAACTGAGGATGGGGGCCCTTGAATTGTTCTTTAGGGGCCCCTGAGCAGTGGTTGGGGCACCCCTGAGCAGCGAGGGCCCTTAGTGAGGGGCTCCTGTGTTCTCAGGGGCCCCTTAGACGACGGTAGAGCTAAAAAAAGGTCGCCAGTTTGCCGTGAAGGCTCGTGGGCCCTCTAACCTGCGCTTGAGGGCCCCTAGAGGTGCGCTTAGGGGTCCCTTGAGGTATGCTTTGGGGCCCCCTGAGCGTGAGGGCCCCGGTGCACTGCACCATAGTAGCTACGCCCCTGGTGATGATGCTGGGAATGTTTTTTGCAGCAAACACCGATTTCTGCTCAGCAGAATTCCGGAACGTCAAAACGTCCAAGTAAATACTTACTTGTTAAACGTTATTACGTTATACATAATACAATATTAAGATAAAAACGTTAGAATATAAGGTATTTTAGTGGCGTGTGTGTTAGTGGTGCGTTTTACTTAATACAGATTGGTAATTTGCGATTTTAACTAATAGGTCTACATTTAGAGTAATTTCGAGTATTTCGTTGTAGTATCTTTTAAAATGTGTTTAATACGACTGTTGCTTCGCAGACTCATGTCTATTATTTAATATTTAATGTAATTACTATTTAAAAAAATCCTTGAGTGATTTATACAACTATTTTTTGCCGCGCTGGGTTAGTTAAAGTTAAGTCTGTTCACAATCGTTTGACGGTATTTTTTCGGCAATAATGTTGTAAATATAAAGCTTTTTCTTTCTATATTAGAGGTTATACAAGTTTTTGTATAGCTAGAAAAATATTTTGATCACATTTTCTAAGAAAGACGTAAATTATCGTCCTATTCAGGTCGAAATATTTTTCGATATTCGTTAAAGCGCGGATTCTACGATAACCGTAACGCCGAAATTTGATGAGAGCTTCTTAAGTAACTTGACAAATTGAAAGTAAGGAATAAATTTTTTTGATATCTCGCTTAGTTCTAGAGATATACTGTCTCAAAAGTGAGGTGGTTATGTCGAAATGCGGCCTCGACCAGAAAAAATATCTCCAAATCTAAATTCCATGGTGGATTCTTCAGTAACTCGAAGAGACAAATCAAAAGCAAAGAATATTTTTTTTTTTTGGGTTCATGAGTACTTTTGATACTGATCCCTTTATATGATACTTCTTATATTTTTCCAAATCGTTTGGCAACTATATAAATAAGAAAATTTCATACATTTACAACGAAAAGTATTTTAACTTCCAGGGTCGTAATTTAAGTTTTTCACAGCACAAAATATTGAGGTAAGTAGCTTATTAAACATAATAAAATATTAAGCTCAAACTTACGACAAAATGGTCTTCACAAAAATATATTGAGGATGTTTGTAGACACATAAGCCGGATCGCATCGTGCAAGCATTAATCACTTTTTCCACACTACTTCGTTGCGTGGAACGGAAACAAACAATTTGTTTGGTATATTAACGGTCGTGTTTACACATAGAGGCAGCACACACCATTTGTAAACTCTAGAACTCATTTTATTAATAAAATAAGCAAACCGCCTATATGTTTATAATGGCACGAGCCAACAACTGACGTCACAAGAGACTAACTGACAGCTGGAAACGTTTTGGCACCAGTATTCAAATCATCGCATAAAAATGCAAATTTTGCTATTTTCCGTTCGTAATTTCAAGAAATAATATTTTTTTGTTTGTTTATAGTAGACGACCAGCTACAATACTGACTACTTTCCCAAAATTAGACAAGTACCCCATTGGGAGCTTAGCTGTTAAGAAATGGACTGAAACTTCCCACCAAGATATGGGTCCTCCTTCAATGAAAATAAATTAGATATTTTCAAAATGTCTACAGATTTACATTTAGATATATCATTGAGAAGTAATGTTGGAAGGGTTCTTTTAATAATGTTATGTGCCTGTACAATACAATACAATATACAGTACAATACATTTATTTTATAAAAATTCCAAAATAAGAGACTGGCTCTGTGAGATGTGGAAAGTTGTTAATTTAAGAATGACTGATAAAATAGTATATATGGTGTATGGAAGGGAAAGGTGACAAAGTTGTCCACAATTACTAAAATGATATATGGTTTTTCTTTCTGTGAAACTTTTGACAAATGAAGTAATTACACTGTTTACAAAATTTCACTCATATATAGTAACTAACATGGGATAGCATGCACTCAAAAACTGCTGTAAAAATTATGATACTAACAGGTTTTTAAGTAATTCACTGCTTATGAGTTGTGGTAACTGGTTGGTAAGGAAATAACTGCTTGTTAGATGCTGGTAACAAGTTTATACACTGTTCCACATAATAACTATTAACTAACTCGGGATTGTATTTGTAGATTACAGGAAAGATTGGTTATACTAATGGGTCATAACTAACTTCTTGTCAGTATATAATATTATCAATTATATAGTAATATTGACATTACTAATAAGTGTATGTACTGTTCCACATCCCCGAGATTATTCTCACATGGGATCAAAGTGAACATATCTATCTATCTTACAGAAAAACAGATGCATTACAAAATAATATATACACCAGAAGATGTACAGTTATAATATACATGGTACATTAAACAATTGAATAACAAATTCATACATACACCAGACGATGTACAGTTATAGCACACATGGTACATTAATCAATACCATAACAAAATAATACATACACCAAGAGATGTGCAGTCATAGCATACATGGTAAATTAATTATCTGAACTACATTTACACAAGCTACTGGCAGTTATTTTATAGATACATTAGAGTTAGAGTAGAAGGAGTTATCAATTAAAAATTCTTTCATTTTTTCCTGAATTTATTCTTATCATCTGCTAAACATTTAATATGTGTAGGGAGCTTATTGAAGATACGTATTCCTAAATATCGGACCCCTTTTTGAACAAATGACAACAACTTGTAATCCTTGTGAAGATCAGTTTTACTTCTAATACCATAATTGTGTATTTTACTATTTGTTTCAAACAAAGTATAATTTTTGACTACAAAAGATATTAATGAGTATAATCCACCAAAGCCGCTAACTTCTTGAACAGCTCTCTGTATGAAGTTTTATTGCTAACCCCACACAAATATTCTTATTACTCGCTTTTGGGCACTGAATACTTTGTCTCTATGGGTAGAATTGCCACAAAATATTATTACATATGTCAATAAGGAGTGAAAATAAGCAAAAAAAAAAACTAGCAGCCTTATACGGAGATCACCTATAGTTGAAATTGTAAGAATTGCAAATTTGGCTGCACCCAATCGCTTTAGTAAGTCAGAAACATGTACCTTCCAATTTAAATTATGATCAATATAAAAACCTATAAATTTCACACGCTCTACGTGTTGAATTAACTGGCCTGCAAATTTTATGTCTATATCTGGTGTTAATTTGTGTGATCTACTGATTGCATATACTGAGTGTTATCAAAGTTTAAAGACAAACCATTAGCTTTAACCATTTATTCATAAGTTCAAAGACATAATTAGAAATATATTCTGTAGATAAATCTGGAGTGTTTTTAATTCCTATGTTTGTGTCATCTGCAAATTGGACCAATTTTGAGTTTTTAGACGAAACACAGGGCAGACCATTTATATATCAAAAACAATAGTGTCCCAATATAGAACCTGAGGAACTCCACATCTGCCTAATTCCCACTCAGAAAACAGTGGACCTCTTAAGGCAGCCTTAAAATTCTCCATTGACACTTTCTGTTTTCTATTCAGAAGGTAAGAACTAAGCCATTTGTTAACAATGCCATCTATACCGTAATACTTTAGTTTCTGTATCAGAATTTTATGATCTACACTGTCAAATGCTTTAGATAAGTCACAAAAAATTCCCACAGTAAATAATTTATCATTTATTACTTCCAACATATTGTGAGTGAATGCAAATATAGCTTGTTCTGTTGAATGACCCTTTTGGAAACCAGATTGTGATTTAGTTAGAATTTTACTATTTTTAAGGTGTTCATCAACTCTGTTATAAATTTCTTCCTCAAAAGCTTTGGAGAAGGCTGTTAGTAATGAGTCAAGGCGGTAATTTGATACAGCTGACTTATCTCCCTTTTTATAGAGTTATTTAACTACAGCATACTTAAGCCTTTCTGGAAAAGTACCCTCAAGTAAAGATATATTAAATAGATAACTTAGTATCTATCTATATGCTATTATAAATCTGTAAGCTAGCTGCGTGTGTCTCTTTATTTGAACGGGAGCGCCGCATGAACTTGTTATATACCTATTATATTACCTAAACTATTCAATAGGTACCCTTTTATGTGAAATGCATATACCAAATAAATTTCAATAATAAAGCACTTTTCATCTTTGTTATATGTACACTCTTTGGCAAAAAAAAAATTGATTGTGGGCGCCTGAGACTAAGTCTCTTATTTTGTACAATGTGGCATCACTGGAGAGTTTGTCTTCCCTGGAAACTTTAGCGCATCTGTTAGCTCCACCCATCAAACCAACCCATTGGCGGGTATTCAATTCAGGTTCATCTGTAATTTATTTCCTTAAATCAATGCCTGTAACATAACAGGAATACTCCGCCCATCGAAGATTCTTATTGGCAGGGTAGATCATCAATATTCCTCTACATATCAGTAAAAGCCTACTGACCAATCCCGAGTCAAGTAATGCATTTTCCCATCACGGGATTGGCTGTCATTTTCAGCAAGATGTGGCCCACCATACTTCAGTCGAACGAAATTCTGTTACAGTTATACTTTTTTTAAATTCGGATAGTGAAACATATCCTATTATATAAAACGCTAACGTGGCGTCTGCGTGCGTCGTCTATAGCTGCTTCACCTATTGGCTAAAGAACGGCCAATCATCAACCACCGTATTACATTCGTACCACCATCTTGCTTTTCGTTTATTTACAGCTAGATGCAGAAATTTATATAAGGAGAAGAAGATTCAATATTTACGCTATTTTATCAGTTAGACGCAGAAATTCATGTAAGGAGAAGGGGATTCAATATTGACGCTATCTGTATCAGTTATCAAAACTAGGTTAAACCATAACCTAAGAATTTTTATGGCAGACGATAAGACACAATGAAGTTTATTAAAAACTAAGAGAAACGTACGTAATCGCGCAATGTATCAGTCAAATAAATAACAGTTATCCGTTTTCGAAATTATAAAAATGCATTTATTTAAATAAAATATAACCAAATATTCTGATAATCTAACCAGAATAAGGTACTCATATCACGAAAGATATATTTAAAAATGATTTCAATTTATAATTCGCAATTCAACAAAGATATTCTTGCAGCCAAATAGCGGCGAGCAGAGATAGAAAATTACTGCGAGGCAATCATACGTTACTAAGCTCTGTTACTAAGTTACAGTTGGTACGTTCGTTTAAATTTACCTATTGCTTTTTGTTTATTTATGACAACTAGATGCAAAACTTAATGCAAGGAGAAGACTATTCCATGATTGCGTTATTTTATCTGTACCAGTTATAAGAACGAGGTTAAAACATAACCTATGAATGTTTTTGGCAGATAAACAATGAAGTTAATTAAAAACTCGAAAAAAGGTTACACCATATTTACGAATCATGAAATGTATCACCGAGATAAATGACCGTTATCCGTTTTTGATATTATACTTTCCGTCATTAAAGTAAAATGTATTTATTTAAATAAATCATAGTCAAATACTCCGATAATCTAACCACAGTATGGTACTCATATCACGATGATTTAATTAAAAATGGTCGATATTCGCTTTTTCATGCAATCTTTTCCAGAATAAATTCAGACTACCACCATAGGTGCTGCCTGTCGTTATTCATATGAGGGTAATAAAAGCTATGATTTTCGAATGCAATGTTAATGTAGATTGGGGCTAAGTTGACCAGAATCGCAACTGACACATTTTGTTATAGCATAATTCGCTCTGAAATGAGTTTTAGAAACCATTTAAACTGTTTTCATAAGCGCCATGTTACTAGAAGTATTATTTATTACGGGGTAAAGAAGTTTCATATTTATCGTGCTGAATTGTGCCTGGACCAGGAATAAAACTGATATTACATTGACAGCAAAAGTTTTTGTGGGATTCCTAATTTGTTTTCAATTTTATTGGTTCTATACTTCCATCGTCAATAATTCAGTAGAAGTTACTACTGTATCGCTATATGAACTGCAAATGAAATACATAGAACATTACAAAATCCAGGCCATTAGCATTATGTAATAACAATTCCATATAATTAACCAACTAAAAAAAATTTAACTGCAGGATATGGCATTCAAACCGTCATTTTTGAAGGGCTCGAAGCTAGTAGTATATATATATAAAGGAATTCTACTTCACATTCTACCTGAGCAAAGACCTCAAATCGATTTTTAAACTACAGAAATTTGCTATCTCAATAAAATGTGGTAAAATAAGAAATTTCAATATGGATATGAATTAATTCTCTAAAATGATTTTCCCATTTTTCAAATATGTCTTTCAGTAAAGATTAATAGTTAGTTGGAATCACGCTGAGCATTAACACTGCTAATTGTTACCAAATTAATCAGCTTTATTAATCTCAACAGCTAGAGTGTAATTCTCAAATATCCTAGTAGACGGAAAGCGTTTAATACTGTTTTCCTTGCTTGACACTGACCTTGCCCACACTGAACTTCAATTTTACGCCTCATTTTACCTCCTACAATGTTCTGATTGAATGCCTATAAGACTTCGCAATATTTAAACTTTCAAAAGAGGAAGCAATAAAAGATATAAAAGAGGAATTTGAATGTGGCTTAAGTGTTCACGAACACAAAACCAGTAACCAGTATAATCGGATTTGCTGACGACATTGTCCTAAGAGCAGGATGGACTGAGTATATGGAGGAATTACTGAATGACATGAACAAAATAATGACGGAGGATTCTGTAATAAATGCAGATCAAAGCAAGGCAAAAGTGTTAAAGAAATAATAGTAGGATTCTGGATCTTTGAATATTTCCACCCACTGCTTGCCCCCCCCCCATCTCATTATGTGTAGTATTATTGGAAGGAATTAGCCAAATCAATATATAAATAAATATCGTTATAGTTTTACGCTAATCATTTGGATTAAAATGTATCACTGATCCATAAGTTAGCCGCGTTTTGTTGCAATCTTGTTAATTACAACTTTTACGATATGTTTCACGATCAGAATTTAAGAAAAGTATAGCTGGAACCGAATTTCGTTCGATTGAGGCATGGTGGGCCATATCTTGTCGAATATGACAGACCATCCCGTGACGGGAAAATGCATTACTTATCTCGGGATTACTTGAATCAAACGTAATCAGCAATTACTTTCATCGTAACAGGTCAGTTGCGATGCGAAATGCGTTAGATTACGCGCCCGAGAGCAATTTCTGCTTTTATATTCTCAAGCAGTTTAGGTGAAGGTTTTGTCTCTGGACATTTCCTTCAGACTTTCAGGTTGGGTGTCTTTTGTTATTGGTATGTCTTTAATTTTGCTCTATCATTGCTTTAATTTCTTTTTAGGATGGATAATGGCCTTTCGTGTTTGTCATGTGCATTGTTATACTGTCCGAGATTTGCAATTAGTGGATTTGTAGATGTTATTGCAGCTCTGTAGAAGGATTTGGTAATCGCCAATATTCTTCCTTGGAGCAGCGGGACACCTGCGGCTTCATGCAGGTCGGCTGTTGGGAACCGGTTCGGGACATGTAGTGCCCGCCGAAGCTGTTTTGCATTGCTTGCAGTCTGCAACCTGGTTTTTGAAACGTAGGCCCACACTGGGTACGCATATTCAATTACCGGGTGAACTAGACTGCAATATATACTGACTCCGGTACTGGCTGATAATGAGCTGTCCCGATCGAGGATCGGGTTCAGTTCTTTGAGCCTAGCTGCGACTTTTCGTCGAGTGTCCTCGATGCGTCTTTTCCAGGTTAACCGGGAGTCCATAGTGACAGCGAGGTATTTGACAGTGGCAGACCACTCTATCTCTTCTCCATTTAGGTGCAGCTTCTTGGTGCGATTTTCCTGGCGATCCCGCTTCCCCAGGCGCCTCGTCAGCATGATGGCTTAGGTTTTTCCAGTGTTGAGGGTGATTCTCCACCTTCTGACCCAGGCTTCGGTTTGCTGTAGAACCTGTTGTAGTTGGCGGATGGCAGTAGCGTTACACCTAAGTGCCGTGAAAAAAGCCGTATCATCTGCATGGTATGGTACGGACTGTAGGTTGAGCTGGTATATCGGCTGTATACAGGTTGTAAAGTACAGGTCCTAGTACCGATCCCTGTGGTACTCCTGCCTTGAAGGGGCGACGTGTTGATAGATCAATACCTACCCTCACTCGGAAAGATCTACCTGATATGTAACTTCGAATTAGCTTTACGATTGGGCCGGGTAGTCCCCGCTCATATAGTTTTTACAGGAGGCCTCTGTGCCAAACGGAATCAAAAGCCCTCGCCACGTCGAGCAGCACTAGCGGACAGTAGCCGCGATAGTTGAAGGTTGTCGTGGCTCTTTCAACTATTCGCATAATCAGTTGAGTAGCAGAATGCCTGTTCTGAAATCTGAATTGGAAGTCCGGAATAATACTTTCCCTCTGTATATTAGCTTCCAGACGTCTGAATAAGAACCGCTCGAAGACCTTGCTGAGCGAGGACAGGAGGCTTATGGGGCGGTAATTCTGTGGGAATAGACTGTCCTTATCCGGTTTGGGCACAGCAATCACTATCGCTTGCTTCCAGCAACTGGGATAACGTTGGCTGCTGAGTATTACGTTGAAGATGTCAGTTATGTGTTCTACAGTCTGTTACGGAAGATTCCTCAGTAGTTGATTTCCCAGAGTATCAGAGCCGGGAGCCTTCTTGGGATGTAGTTGTGTTAAGATGCGTCGAACATCTTCAGTAGAGATTTCTTCGATGACATAGCCGTCATCTTCAGTGGCTAGGAAGCGAGCTAACCTTCTTCGGATAGTGACAGATTCTTCTTCGTCGTCGTCTTGGGCTGGCCTGAACTGTTTTTCAAAATGATCTGCCAGTGCGTTGGCTTTGTCCAAGTTGCTGAAGACGAGGCCCCTTTCTCCATGGAGAGGGGGACGTCTGGCACGCCGTTTTCTGAAGCGCCTGGTCACAACCCAAAGATTACCGTCGTTTATGTTGAGTGAGGCCAGACGTGCTGACCACTCCCTGTTTCTGTGCTCTTGTAGCGCAGCCTTGAGCTCTCGCTGGAGACGATTTAGGAGTCGCCTGGTGTCTGGGCGCCGGGTTAATCGCCATTCCTTCGCTACCCTGTTTTTGTGCTTTATCTGCGATAGCAATTGTGGCGGCAGTTGCCGGGATTGAGGTCTTGTTACCGTGGAAGGTGTAAATCTATTTTCCACTTCCACAATAGTAGGAGAGATTTGTTTTATTGCGGTCTCTATTTGCCTTACATTGATTGGTCTTAGGCGATGAAGGGATTCCGTGATCATGTTACGGAAATCTACCCAGTTCGTCTTATTGTAGTTAATTTGGCTAGTCGTTTCTGGTCTCCATGAGCCAACATTTATGTCAATCAGGACCGGAGAATGGTCAGATGATAGTCAGTTCATGGTATGGGCAGTGATGAAGCCTGCAATACCTCTGGTTATCACAATGTCCAATACGTCGGGTCGGGTTCCGTTCCACAGTGGTTAGTAGGTTCAACAGGTCCCCAGACTTGTAGGTTGCTTCTAAATGCGATTCTGTGGAGTTTTTGTCCAGCCGAGTTGTTATTCTTGAATTCCATTCCGGATGTTTTGAGTTAGAGTCCCCTCCAATGATAAGCTTTCCCCGAAATCCTCTTCTATGAGTTGTCTCCGCGGCGGCCTGTATGCAGAGACAACTGTGATTGCTCCAGTTGTGGTCATTACTTCAATTGCTTTTAATTCCAGTTGCTCCGTTTGTGGCGATAGTATCTCGTGGTGAGGGATGCCACGCTTGATATATATCGCCACACCCCCTCCTGCAGTTGGCCTGTCATAACGAAAATGGCAATAATTTACTACTGTAGCGTGAAGGCCTTGTTTGAGATGAGTTTCAGAAACTAGACATAGGTCTATGTCTTCGTCGCGCAAGAACTGTCTGAACTCACTGAGTTGTTGATGGATGCCATTGGCATTCCAAACGCACAAAGATAATCCCTGAATGTGCATCCTATCCATTGTGGGTCAGGGATGTCTCTGGCTGATCGATTGCAGAAACCGTCTTTACTGCGGATTATATATCCGCGGCTAATTGATCAGACTTAGCTAGGAGTGAAGTTAGCATGTTGAGCAGGCTGCCTACAATATTCAATAGCTGATCCATCGTCCCGCTGCTTGCTGTTTCGGATGAGGACCTGGAGTGGCAACATTGCTGGCAGGTTTGTCTGTCGGGGCTTGTCTTCTCTGTTAGTGTTGTCCTTTTGTAATGGTTTAGTTTTATCTTTACCAACAGTAGCTGTTGCGTAAGCGATATCTGAATTTTGCCTTGATGCCTGTTGGATGTTGTTCTTCTTACTTGAGGTTTGCTGATAATTCCCAGTTTTCTGTTGTAGTTTCTTCTTTTCATGGGGAGGGTTCTTCCCATTTTGGTGCATGTTCTTGTTTGCTTGTTGACTTCTAGTTTGGACATCCGCATGCGGTTGTTTGTCTGCAGAGTCTATGGCCTTTTCCCATCATTCTTTTCCTGCTGCTCTTTTGTTAGCGCAGAAATGGTCCCTCGCTGGCGGTCACGGACTCGCTTAAACGCAGGACAGCCCTTGTAGCTGGCTATATGGCTTCCATTGCAGTTTGCGCATTTTGGTTCCCTTTCTCCTCTCTTGAGGGTGCAATCGTTTGAAAGATGTGCACCAGCACATTTGACGCACACTGATGGCATACGTATTACAATGACGAGCTACATGTCCTAGGGCCTGGCAGTTAAAACACTGAATAGGGCCATTGGACGTTTTCAACTTCTCCACAGAGATGCGCAAGGACATTAGGTACTATAGCGCGTATATTTTCCTGTTCTGGTGCCTGTCAGGCAGGACCACCAGAAAAAGAGGCATAATATCTGAACTGCCAGGTCTGTTTAGTTGAGCCACCGTGTGTATGTCAAAGCCTAGGTCTTCCAGCTCCTCCTTGATGTCGTCCGTTGGAAAGTTTGAGGGCATTCCTCGAAGTACTACCTTTAGTATTTTCTCTGCAGCTGAGGGGAAAGTGTAGTAAGGTATTCCCTTCCTCTGAAGTACTGTGGTCACATTTAGGTAGTCATCAGTTGTGCTAAAAGTCAATTTAATCTTGTCGCCTCCTGCGTATTTTGCTTGAAAGGGCTTCCTTGCAAAGTTCTTTTAACCACCTGATCTAGCTCTTTGTAACTGTTTTGGAACTGCGCAACAATGGGTGGTATTTGGTGCCTTTGTTGTGGTGATTGTAGATCTTGCTGCTGCTGCTGTTGCTCTTGCTGCTGCTGTTGCTCTTGATGCTGCTGTTGCTCTTGCTGCTGCTGTTGTTCTTGTGTGGGTTTGTCCTGGTTTAGTAGGTCAAACGAGTTGCTGACCTCTATAATGGCTGGTTCTAGGGATAGTGGAGGCTTACTGGTACGATCAGCCAGCACAAAGTCCTCTCCATCGGGCTGGACCAGAACAATCTTTGTTTTGCGGTTAGTTTGGGAAGAATTCTTTTTACCGCTACTTGATGGTGCAGTTTGGGCTCCCTTTTTGACAGTTCTTTTATCTCTGCATGCCAGGGTGAACTTTGAGGCTGGAACACTAACACCAGTATTGTTGGCATTATTGTTGAGAGCTCTTTGTTCCTTTCTAAAGAGCTTAGCTTTTCCTCCTGCTGGTGGTGTGATGCTTCTCTTGGAGGCTCGAGATCCATGATACTCTAAGATAGCGAGCATACTTGAGTCAAACTGTGTTGTATCCATATTTTCATTTTCTGCAAGCAGCAGAGTAGGTACATTAACTTGGTCTTCTGCTATGACAGTCACCTCAGTTATCTGTGAGGAAGAGGTGGCTTCCGGCGAGGTGAGATTTGCAGGAGCGTTAGACCCAACCGCCGCAGAAGATTGAAAGACATCACCACATTGTTGCTGCTGGCATCTAGCGGGAACATTGTACTGGCCCCGTGTTATCGCCGCTGGGTTCCAAGGACCAGTGACAACCGTAAAACTCACGCCTAAGGGTTCCTCTCCCAGCGGGAGGGGGCCGTGTGGAGGTAATTCCCTACTTTCTCGGGCAGGGAGGGATCCTAAAGAGAGAAATCCAGACTGCCGTACTCCACGAGCGAAAACACAAAAGCGGCGAACAAAGCACACAAACTGAAAGCAAAAATCGCATGCGTCGTTAACGAGCGCGTTAGATTACTAATGTGGTTGACATATATTGTCTGTGGTAGACTGTTGAAAAGTTTGTCTTTGGTGCAATATTTCTTCCCGCTGACAAGAAATGACACCGAAACATGGACCGAAATTCTTCCTTACATATCGTTATCGATACGAAAATCAACTTTTTTTCTCGAAGAAATTTGTCTGTGAAACAGTTCGTTGTTTCACCTTACCAACTTCCACAGAACCCATATTTCGATTTGATTTTATCGATTAATACATATTTGGTGGCTAGTTATTAAGTCATAATAAGTGTAGGCTAAAATTCAAGGGAATATGGAAGCAATGTAAGCAGAACAGACTGGAAGTGAATAAACTGAAACATTCTACCACGAGAGAAAAATTTGCAGAAATGGGAGACTTAGGTCTAAGAAGTAATTCTGAAAGGAGCTCAACCAAGGTGAATGGAATGCATTAAAGACTGAAATAATGATAGCTGGTAAAGAAACATTAGGCTTTAGGGAACAAGCGGCCCGAAATCCTCGGATCACAGAGGAAATTTTGGAACTGATGGATAATAGGAGAAGGCACAAAAATGCTCAGAATGAAGCAGGAAGAGAAGAATACAGGCAATTTAGAAAACAAATAAATAGGAAATGCAAAAAGCAAAAGAAAAATGGCTACAAGAAAAGTGTGAAGAAATAGAAAGAAAATGGTCATAGGTAAAGCAGATGTTGTATATAGTAAGATCAAACAGAATTTTGGTGAAATGAAGAAAAGAGCTGTAAACATTAAAGCTGCAGATGGAAAAACTCTTTAAGCTTAGACGATAGAGCTAACCGATGGAAGGAATACATTGAGAAACTTTGTAGTGGGGACAACTTGAACAATAGCGTAATGGAAAAGCGACGTAATGTCGACATTGATGATTTAGGACATCCTATCTTGAGGACAGAATTTAATAGAGCTTTGAATAACTTAAAAGCAAATAAGGCATTTGGAATTGATGAGTTCCCTGCAGAACTTCTTAAATCCCTAGGAAAAGAAGGAATCGAAATATTATTCAAGCTGATATCAAAAAGTTATGAAACAGGAGAAATTCCAACTGATTTAATAAAACACAAGCCGAAAAATGTGAGAATTATCGCACCATTAGTCTAACATCACATGCTTCAAAATTACTGGCCAGAATAATATACGGAAGAATGGGAAGGGTAGTAAAAGAGATGATAGGTGAAGATCATTTTGGGTTTAGGAAAAACCGTGGGACAAAGGGGGCAATTCTGGCTTTAAGATTAATAAGGGCGGATCAAGAAAAACAATGATACCTTTTTTTGGCATTTGTTGATTTAGAAAAAGCTTTTTATAATGTTAGGTGGGACAAGATGCCCAAAATTTTAAAGAAGTCATGTCCAAAATTTCGAGATAGAACAATACTTAATAAACTATATAAGAAAAAGTAACTATAATAAAAGTAGAGAACAATGAAAGACATGCATCAGTTAAAAAGGGTGTGAGACATGGTTGTAGTCTATCCCCCTTAATATTCAACTTGTATGTAGAAGAAACAATAAAGGAAATAAAAGAAAAATTTTCATGTAGCATAAGTGTTCATGGAAGAAAAAAAAAGAGAAGCTACTGAATTGCATGGAAAAAATACTGAACGAGGATTTTGGAATGAATCTAAATCAAAACAAGGCAAAAATGTTGAAATGTAGCAGAAATGATACCAATACTAGTAGATTAAATATAAAAATAGGATCGGATGCAATAAGAAAAGTAAGCGAATTCTGCTACTTGGGAAGCAAAATTACAACCGATGGTCGAAGCATGAATGATGTTAAATTGTTGACATCAATAGGTTAGCACATGATAGGAATTGATGGAGGAATGCTTCAAACCAGTCTAACCAGTTGACAGCAGACAAAAATTGAATTAGTTATATATATGTAATTTACTAGCTGTCTATGTTGGTATGTTTTACAATAATGCCGTTAATTTGTACAGATTATTTATTTGTTAATGTTACTCGGCAGCTATAGTCTTTCGATTTGTATGGGAATGAACTAAAAAAAAATAAGTTGGAAATTATAAGCCTTTTCTTTTCATTTGTTTGAAATAAAACTTGTGTCACATGGTAACAACCATGTGAATATTGTTTAAGTGCAGATAGTATTTTTATTGCTGATCTTTTATGAGAATATGTGCAATTAACAAAGAATAGCCAAGAATCATCTCAGTCAAGGCATGAGGAAGGAATATATTCCTTCCTCCCATGGAGGAAGGAAATATATGGAGACGACGCAAGAGACCTTCACCATGCATTGAAGTGAAGCAGGGCGGAGGAGGAGTGGGGGGGCATGGCCGGAGTGGAGGGGGCATGGCCGCTTCCATACAGACACAGGGAATATGTACAAAAACCTCAAGGGGACTCTAGGATAAAGGTGACGCCGATATCTGGTGATGGATTATTATGTAATTCGATATGAAAAATAAAAAATGAATAATAAAATTTTTTGATATTCTGCTTAGTTTTCGAGATATTCTGTCCCAAATGTGAAATGGTTTTGGTTGAAATTCAGAAGAAAAAATTGGTTAAAGTCAAATTTGATGATGGATTCTTATTTAAAAAGACGAGACAAATGAAAAATAAAGAATAAAAATTTTCGATATCTCACCTAGTTCTAGAGATATACTGTATCAAAAGTGAGTATCTTGAGTTGAAATTGAGAAGAAAAATTTCGCAAAAGTCAAATTTAATGATCGATTCTTATGTAACACGACGAGACAAATCGAAAATAAAGAATAAAATTTTTCGATATCTTGCTTAGTTTTCGGGATATACTGGGAACATCGCAATGTTTGGAAGCGCAATACCGCTGCTGCCGCCATGCGGTAGAGTTTAGAGCCTGCTTCACCAATTTAACGTCACTTCTCCTCCATTTATTTCCTTCCTCCATGCTTCCTCCATTAGTCAAGGTAATATCATTAATTTTATCTTGAAACAAGTATTATCTCTGTTCTGTAGGTGGTTGTCTGCTGCTGAATTAGTGTATTATTTGTTTGGGGTAGTGTGTTGTGTTTTAAATATGGCAAAATATTTGGCACTAGATAAATTGGCAAGATTATTCGAAATAATTAAAGTGAATGGGGGAATAAGAGGCACTTTATATAAAATGTACAGGTATGTACAACTGATATGCATGCAGTGCATAATTTTTACCAATCTTCCTTGAAAACTAATCAGTTTGTGACAATAGGATGGATGATGCGAAAACCGGGACGTTGATTGGAGAAGACAAATATGGAAACAAGTATTACGAGAATAAAATGTACTTCTATGGTTCGTACAGTGTTTAATATTTAATAGATAAATTTATACGTTTGACTCTATATATGTTATTGGCTTTGTTTTATTTAACGGTATTAGGAAAGTACAGAGTTGATCTTTGCATGTTACATCCATTTTTAAACTCTTGTTTTTGGTGGTCAAAATGATTCACTGTAGGTTTAATTTTTTTTTTTTTAAAAAAAAAGGAAGGAAAACCCTTAATTTTATCTGTAACTAACTTATCACACATTGTAGTTTAACTGTAGACAAATTTGTACACTGCAGATTAGAAAGTTCAATATATTTTGTGAACTGTTTGGTGACAATGCAACTTCTGTAATGGAGTTGGAACTGTCATTTTGGTCTGAAATATGTAATAGATGTTCATCAGTGAAGTTAACCAAGAAAATGTGCAATGATAGTCAAGGACATCATATTGAAATAGCATTTCCACAAAAGTTACCATTATGATTGTATTAGTATTTTTGTAAAGTGAACAAAATACATGGCCCTATTTGTATCAAGCCACTGCTTAGATGTTGAGTTTGGTGGTTGACAGTAGAAGGATTTACACAAAATAATATTAATGTATGCTACAAGTAAGAGGTGGCTTTGACGAATTGAACAATACAAGTTGTTTATTGTTACAATTTATTTAAAAAAATCATAAAGCAATGAATTTTCGGGTAATATCTAAATTGCGATACCGCTGCAACCACTTACTGCCTCGCGATGTAAACACTTCCGGATGGAGATAGTATGGTGTCACTACCTTGCTGAATGTGACGTATATGTTCCGCTCGCAGCTTTAGAGTAGCCAATCAATAATACGCCTCATATCGAGAAATCGTTAATTTTGCACCAGTAGTACAGGAATAAATTCATTTGCAATGAGGTTTTGATGCAGCCTGGACCACACTGAAACGTAACTATCTAATACCTTATTGGGGATAACTAATTTCTATGTCGTATCTATTGCTGTTTACATTTTAATGCAGCCTGGACCATAGTGAAACGTAACCGTCGCACACTGTATTGTTGAAACCCAATTTCCAAATCGTTAGTCACGGTTAGTATGGTCCAGGCTGTGTTCCAGAGACAATATATAGAGACTATCCACGGCCGGCAAAAACTCTGGCGAAGTATCGCTAGCGCTCCAAGCGTTTGTACCTGGAAAAACACTGTGTCGTCACCTAACGCGGCAATTTTGAAATGCTTGTGACGCCGCTCTCCACCAGGCCGCTGGTAACGCGGCAATTTTGAAATTCTATGAACCCGTCCCCCCCCCCTCCCTTACCCTTATGGCATTTCATGTATTGGTATAATTTATGTATAGTAATGTATCCTTTCTATTAATTTTTTTTATAATAATTTTCATTTAATTAATTTTTTGCTTATTATTTTAGTATTTATTTAGTTTCTCTTTTACCAAAGAGCAGGACAATTGGAAAAATAATGAAGGGAAACTGAAATAACAATACAAAAATAATTAATTTGTTTTGAATTTTTATTATCTCTGTTTAAAATTAAATAATAGGAATAATCAATTAAAACAGGATTATACAGCATATTTAGTTACATATATACATAACTATACAGCATATTTAGATATGATACATTATACACATATTAGATACAATTTACAACATCCATGAACAATTGTACAGAGTATTCAGAGATGATATATAAATACCACAGGAAGGAAGAGCCAACACATGGCTAAGGAAGCGGTAGCATGAGGGACTACGCTTGTAGATAGCCATTGCCAGAGCCTTATCCTCAACTGTCCACCTCCGTCACCTAGGAGGAAGTGATGCATTGGCAATTTGCGATCTAAACAATATTGATGCAGAAGATGAAATATAGTTATCAACCTTCGAAACCGAAGACAACACAGAGCCTTTACCCTTATCTTTGTCATTGACTTCGGCTCGAAGATTTGATAACTTCTTTTTCAGCTTCTGAACCAACTTGTTTTGACGGCAAATTTTTCCATACAGTGTCTTCTTCCGTGGAGTCAACTCGGCAACATTGAGGGCATGGATAAAGAACAAGACTTTACCCCGCCCGCTAAGTTGCAGAGATGATTTCCGGCAGGAAGTAGGAGTTGAAGCTTCGGGCAATGGAAATGTCTGAGGCTCTCCGCAGGTGACATTTACTTCCTGCCCCCACTCTACCTGACCCACTCCCTCTCCCTCAGGTACCTGGAGCTCCACACTCCTCTCGCCAGTGTTATTCCTTCGCAGAGAACCTGTAAAGGAAAAAAAAAAACACTCATTGCAGCAAGACTGTACTGGAAATATCTCCTTTCTTATAACGATGAAATAAATAATAAACTGAAATGTGTACTTAACAACTACACAGACATATCAAAAATCTTGACACAAAAGCATCCACAGCATGTTCAAACATGAAAGTTACAAGTAATATTTGAACAAAAGGGCGCTGTTTCTATTTACAAAAAAACACATGAAATAATGTGAAAGTGGTTGTGAACAAAAATTGCTATTGGGGCACATGTATCATCACTATTAAATTTCAAATATATGATATCAAATATGCAAAGTTTCTCTATAAACTAACGTAGCAAGCAAACTGGCCCCTAAGATGAAAAGAAATGATACTCAATTCCATATGGCAAATATAACACTTGTAAGTGACATTGAAGTTTCACATAAGGCAACATACTAGTGGTTTACATTAAAATTCCATCAGACTTTAATGTAATATCTAATCTTCAGTTTTAAAATAACTTGCTGAAACTGTCTCACGAGTGCAAGGCCCAGATTCTGGCTCATTACACTGCTTACACACACATACAAAAAAATACATCGAGAATGTCTTGTAAGCAATTATCAAGAAAATGTCTAATAAAGTGATATTTAGTAGGAAGGATAGCATGGAATGAAGATAAATTCCAAGTACTTATAACAGTTATAAAGAGGTAATTCGTACCTATCGGTCCAAGTTCAGGAACAAATGGGGGGTAGTGATCACCCACTTGGAGTAGTAATTCTGTATGTGGAGCACCTTCAAAGTTAATTGGAATGAAGATAAATTCAAAGAAGAGTCAGCTTATTAGATACACAATAAAAAACAAAAGGTTAATTATGAATATAAGGTGGGGAAAGAATTGCTTGCTGAAGACTTGAAATGCAAATATCTTGGAATTACTTTTGATAACAAACTTAACTGGGCAGGACACATAGGACAGGTGGTAGGAAAAGGTTTCAGAGTTCTGCACTTGTTGGAGAGAGTTATGAGGGGATGTACGAGAGAAGTCAAGGAATTGGGTTACAAAACTTTGGTCAGACCATTGCTCGAATATGGTAGTGTAGTATGGGACCCTCATTTTACGTATCAAATACAGGAGTTGGAGAGGGTGCAAAGAAGGGCTGCTAGATTTGTTTCTGGAAATTATCGCAGAATGCAATCAGTGACGGATATGATAAAGGAGCTGGAATGGGATTCATTGCAAGACAGGAGGAGGATGAGGAGGGTCATGGGAGTGTACAGGGCATATACTGGTGATGAGGCATGGAAAGATATTGCAGTAGGTATGAAAAGTAGTGCATGGAAGGGAAAAGATGACCATGACCACAAGCTGGCACTCGATTTCAGGCACAAGGGTGTAGGAAGATTCTCTTTTTTAGGTAAGGGTGTCAGGGATTGGAATGAGTTACCAAGAGAAACGATGAATAATTTACCGAAAACTTTGAAGGAATTTAAAGAAAAAATTTGTAGAGGGCAAATGTAGGTGGGTGCAGGATAGGGGGAAGATAGCTGTGTAGGGAAATTGCCACCGGAGCCTGTGCTCCATTGCAATTAAATTAAATTAAATTACTTACTCAATATTATAGGAAGGGTGTTAAATACATCTACATAATAATAACTTCTTAACATTTGTATTCATACAATACATTCCACAGATCCAAGCAAAATCTCTTGTGGAAATGTTTTACAACAAAATCATTAGAATACAGATGTATAACCAAGAAAATAAAAAAAATACTGATAAAACCATTGAAAAGAATGGTAATGTTGCTTTCACATTGATGGCACTTGTGTTAGAGCAGTGACTGTACAGGCAACGATGTAAACAACGAAAGACATCAAAGACTGTGTAAAAGCTATACCACCTACTGCCAATTTGATAAATTAATTCTCTCGTGTCGATAGCAATCCTACCTATTGCTATTCACTGTAACTACTATTATAAATAAATACTACTATGACGAGTTCTACTTATTTATCTTTAAAATTTTAAAACTTTGATTTCTGCTAGGCCTACATTTCTTCAAAATTATCTGCTAACTGATGGATCATGTTATGTACTTGGAATACATCTACAATGTCTCCAGTTACATCGTTGCCTGTACAGTCACTGCTCTAACACAAGTGACATCAATGAGAAAGCAACATTACCAAAAGAATCCTACTGCACAGTTGTTTGAAAATAAGTATTTAAGTTATCCTCTAGAATTTAATGTTATCTCTTGATAGACATTCAAAATGTGTTGTGATCTTGTAGAATTTATTTGTCCTTCAATATATGACTTCTATTTTGAACAAATGACAGCATTATAATCCTTGTGAATATGTCTGTCATCACTAGTGTTACAACTGTGCTTTTAAGTAATTGTTTTAATTGCAGCAAATGTAATAACCTACAATGACAATGTGGGTACATATGTGGACACCAATGCTAAAATCCCTAACTTCTAGAACAATTCTGTGTTATGCTATTAGTGACAATTGCAGTTAACAAACCAACGAGAAACATTAATTCACAGCTTAAAAAATGAAATATTCAACCTCTACGGAAATTATATTTCGTCAATACTCGAAAACAGTATACCTTCAGTACTGAAAGCTGATAATGCATATCCTCGGACGAATAGTATTTTAGGCCTCCAAACAATAACAAATTTTGATAAAATTAAAAATTTACGCCGTTTTCCTCCTTGACGTTGGCACACAAATGTTATATCAAACGTTATTGCATTTCAGTTGCATTGGTATCGTGTTCTCGAGTAAACTGAAAGATTCACTTTAAACATCGGCAATATAAAAACATAATATTTCTATTACCTTTCGTTGGAATGGCGTACGGCATCAAATGTTTACTTTCAGGATTCATGTAATACATCCTTTCGAAATGAAGTGAACAAAGAAAGGAATTATTAGTCACATCACCAGCAGTTCCTCACAACTTCTTCCACAATTCACAGGCTGCTTCTCTTTTCACAGGAAACCTGTGAAAAGATATTCCCTCGACTGCACATTGTGGATTACTTGCTGCAATACCACAGGCAAGACAGGACGGCATTCTAAAAAAAGAAGAAGAAAATAACTGATATTTTATACACAATGATAACAACAATGGTTAACAACAGAAATATTAATTTCCTCACAAAACTTCTACTTACTTGCAACAAGTACAATAACGGCGAACAACTTCTTCCACTCGGGGCACAAGTAGAACCGAAATTGAAAGAATGGTAAATGAAATTGCAACTCAAAAATACCGTTTGATATAACAAACAAAGCATGCCAGGTATCAGACAAACGTACAGATCCCAACAGACAGTAATCGCAATCACGTGGGATCAGTGTCAGCCAGAGACAGCAATATCTGGCGGTGGATACTATAACTGCTTGACGATCTATCGCCAACGCTAGCGCTCCAAGCGGTTGTACCGAGGACTAACTTACTGGTCCAACTTGCCGATTAACGCGGAACCGCTCTGCTGTGTTCCAACCTAAACGCAAACGGTTATTGATGAAATCTTGCTTTTATAAATATTTTATTTTGTATGAATGATTTTAATAGCAATTTCAGCCAGGCGAGAAAATATAGAAGAACGGATTCAAATACAAATCAATGGAATTGTGACTAATAACGTTAACGCTAATGAATGATATCAATTATCAGTTTGGAATGTTGTACATATTTTAATAATATTACTAATTGTGCAAGTAATAATTTTCTTTAACTTTTTCAATCCGTAATTTTTTTATTATTATTATCACTATTTATTGCGTTCTATGGCCTAATGTGTATTCTCAAATCGATCGAAGGCCAAACACATCACACACGGAAACATAGTAACGTCATACTCTCTCCATTGGGAAGTGTTACATCGCGAGGTGGTAAATGGTTGCAGCAGTATCGCGATATAGATATTATCCGAATATTCTTACGAAATTACCCATATATGTGGGATTCTACAATAACCGTGGTGCCACAATTTGATGATGAATTCTTATGTACCTCAATGATACAAATTGAAAGTAAAGATTAAAAATTTTTGATACTTGGTTTAGTTCTTGAGATATCATATCTCAAAATTGACGTAGTTAGGTTGAAATGTGGGATGGACCAGAAGAAAAATTTCGCCATAGCCAAATTTGATGCTGGATTCATATGCAACTCGATGAGACAAATCGAAAATAACTATATCGTATAACTGATTTTTGAGATGCTACATATATCTCGTAATCTAAGTGGGATATCATAAAACTTTCTTTATTTTTGATTTGTTTTGTTGAGTTCTTTAAGGATTCATCATCAGATAGCGGCACCATGGTAATAATAGAGCTGCCCATTAATACAATTAAAAACTCATTCTGTTGTAAGATAAATAATAATTAGTCATTTTATACTTGTTCCATTTAATTTAAAACAGCAGATGCATGCAATCTACATAAGCATATTTAATTCTGTAGGTCGAAACAGATGGGTTGAATATGCTGACAATGTTGGAATGGATTACGATGGGAGCCAGGTTCCTGCAGAGTGGTTTGGATGGCTTCATTATAAGACAGATCTACCACCTTTCTGTGTGAGTTTTCATTATTAGGCTAAGTGATTTTTTTTTTTTATCCTACCAACTGTTGAAGTGGAGGTTCCCAGTTTTTCAAAATGTCAGCTTCGACAAGTGTCTCTTTTGTGAGAAGTAGAATCACATCATCTTATGTCATTAGAATTACAGTCTATAGTAGTTTGGTACATAGTCCAGTCAGCAGGGAATTTTGTTGTAGTACAAAAGTGGAAAGGGGATGGGTAACCATTTCTATGTATATTTTATGCACGGTATTTGACGACAACTAAGTTTTTGACATTGAGGGTATCCGATGTGAGCTGCCATCTTGGATGAAAAGTGCGAAAAATGATTCTTTTCAAAATAATTACTCGGTGATTTATCCTACAAAAATAAAATGTTTTACAAACTGGAAGATAAAATTACCATTTTTTTAAAAAAAAAAATGGACATACTATTTTGTAAGCCTAATATTTAAAAATCTGTAAAAAGTGAAGGAATGTAAAACAGTGAGAAAAATCCTTGCATCAAGACTGAAAGATGGAGTGTTTTATGCAAAACCTAAGGCAGAAATATATCGAAAAATCTCCAAAATCACAATTCATTGTGCATGCAAAGAATACAAGTTACAGAACACCTGAAAGAATGCACTCAGACCAACTCACAAAATGTATACAATGGTACATGCTTAAAAAACTAGACCACCCGACCCAAATTGGTACAAACAGACAGAAAAGGAGCGGAAAAAATTAGTTTAATAAAATCCAGAGGAATGAAATGAAATTAGAAAAATCACACATATGCAGGGTTTTTGACCAACGAACATGGGCAGTGAATGCATTGTAAACTAGAATTTTCATGCTGCTTTGCCTGCACTGATTTATTAAGAATCTTTGGCACCTTTCTGTTTAGGTTACTTACAGATTATAATTTCACTTACTGTTCACTGGTTGTATTAAGTGATAAGACAGGTTGCAAAGATTTAAAACACCATTCTTATCGGTTGCGTGTTTTTTGTGTGGTGTGTAATATGGCAACTAACAGTTAATGTAAATAAAAATAGCACCATAAGTATGGAAAAAATTTACGGACAAATTTACTGGAGCAGATTTAAGTCTCACTGTCAATTTTTAAAGGAATAAAATTACTTCAAAAGCTTCATGCAAGAAATAAAAATCTTTGAACCCACCCAACAGCTTGTGCAATTTTTGCTGCCAACTAAATATTTCCGCATTAGGTTTTTTGTAGCTGAAGGTTACAGATTAGATCTATTTATAGATGGAATACTGAAATATTTTCTTATTATGTCTCACACACACAGGCACAGAAAACTACAAAACACAATCTTTGGCACCTATCCATTAGGGTTTATGGTGGAGTGAACATGGCTGGTCTCAACATTAAATAAAAAAACATTATTTTGGTAGAAAAGGAAAGCAGACTTTGTGCTGAGAAATTTATTTCATTATTATTATTTTGCATGAATCATCCATAAATGGAACTAGCAGAAGTAATTTTTGTTGACACTTTTTAGCCGGTTCAATCTTATTCCCAGTTAACAGCCACTTGTGATTGGTGATGTATCAGTTCCTGCCATTAATTGACTCTGCATTTTTTCCATTTATTAATTGTTCACTGGCTAATGAAATTGGCTGGGAAATGCACTCAATTTAATGAGAAAAATCACAAAAATGATTACCCCAATAGTTGGTTAGTCCTTTATACATTGAGTTATATTTGACACCATTTTTTTGTATTTCCTCACATTGCAAGAAATGCTACTAACATCATGCTTGAAAAATAAAATATAATTTCATACTAAAGGACTGTGTATTTTGGTTGTAATTTTAATTTCATACTGAAAGTCTCTGTGGCTAGGTTTTAATCTGGACCTTGCAGTTACTTTTTGTGCAGTTGGTCCAGGGCTGACACTACTACTGTTTAGTAGATTTTGCACTTATGGTCTCCTGCTGATGTCACACGGCGGTAACCTGAATGCAGTCTTTATGTTCTAATTGTAACAATTAGAACACTAATGTAGTGCATCCATATCATTGTGCTGCATATTTAAATTTTACCATGTGTAGGGTGCATTTCTACTTACATACAAACAAATTCAGTGGTGAATGTGAAGCCTATAAGTGATAAGCACTGATAAGACATACTTGTTGAGCAACCATTGCGAGCGGACATTACCCATGAGTTGGAATGCCAACAAAAATTACTTCTAATTATTCCATCTATGGATGCCTAATACAAAAAAAAGTAAGTTTCTCAACATGATATCAAGATTAAGTTGTAATTTGTGGATATTTATTTTATTTCTAACCCTTGTTATAACAAATGCACAAAAAAGAAAATAACATGGGATCAATTATGAGTAGCAAGAGGAGAAGCACACATCTTGGTGCAGGTTACTTTCATTTGCTGTGGCTACAGCTTTGCATTCTTTTACCAAATGCGGTGGGGGAGCGGTAATGCTCTGGCTTTACAGTCGGGAGGGTGTGGTTCCGTCTGGGCATCCAGATTTATGTTTTCCATGGATTCCCCAAATCACTCCAGGTGAATGCCAGGATGCTTCCTTCAAAAAGCCATGGCCAAATTCCTTGCCCCCCCTCCCCCAATTCTTTCCTGTTTCTAATGACCTTGACCCTGATGAGGCATAAGGCCATAAGATAAAAGAAATGCATTCTTTTGAACACTGCAAATGAACTTGTCATTCTGATTCACTGTGATTTAACTGGTTGAAATGCCATTTTTAAGTATTGAAGTTGGCGCTGACAGGTTAGATCTCGTTTGAAATGATTTAACGAAAATTCTTTTTATTTGCACCAACATCCAACCGAAAGAATCAACTGTTACTCTAGTCACTAAAGAGTAAACTTTTATTACTATTACATCTGAGGTCATACCAAAATATATCATTTCCGTACCAGTAAAAGTTTGTATTTTTGTGTGTAAAAAATCACATTTTTAAATGCTGATCTGGAATAAACCGTGAATAAAACAACATGATGCTTAGTTCTACTATCAGCATTGAGCACAAAGATGTGTGCCTTAATTAACACAATTCGTTACTTTTATTGATGTGTTAATCTATGATGTAATGGTTTGATCAATACATTCAGCTTATTTTAACTGAAGAATAAGTAACAATAGTCAGTAATCAATACTGACAGAATCCAAAGAGTAGTAATGTGATCTTTGGTGAGTACCTCTTAAAGTAAACTTTTACCATACAATTAATATCTTTTTTTTTTTTTTGCTGTCGCCAGTTTTCAACTGGCTTGATGCAATCCTCCATCCCTTCCTACCTTGGGCTAACCTCTTCATCTCTACATATCCCTTACATCCCACATCCTCAATTATCTGCTTCATATATTCTAATCTCTGTCTTCCTCTACAGTTCTTACCGGACCGTTCCCTCCACCAGCAAATTAACCAATCCAACATGCCCCAAAATATCTTCTTTCTGTATGCTTCTTCCACAAACTTCTTTCATCACCCATCATTTCCAAAACTCGTTCATTTCTTACTTTGTCTGTCCACTTAATTTTCAGCATTCTTCTGTAGCACCACATTTCAAATGCTTCAATTTTCCTTCTTTCCGGTATTCCTAAGGTCCATGTTTTGCTACCGTAAAATGCTGTGCTCTACACATAGTTTTTTCTAATTCCTAGATCAGTATTTGAAACTAAAAGATTTCTCTTTTTCATGAAGGCTCTTTTGCTAGTGCCATTCTGCTTTTAACATCATTCCTGCTTCGGCCATTGGTTGTAATTTTGCTTCCCAAATAACAGAAATCACTTACTTCTCCAATTGCATTCGATCCTATTTTTATATTTAATCTGCTAGTATTTGTATTTCTGCTACATTTCATTACTTTAGTCTTGTTTTGATTTATATTCAGGCCAAATTCTTCCTTTAGTATTCTGTTCATGCCATTCAGTAATTTCTCAATATCATCAGCCCTTTCTGCTAACAAGACAATGTCATCAGGAAATCGTAGCATACTGATTTTTTTCTCCCTGAACACTTATGGAGATTTTTCTTTTACTTTATTTATTGCTTTCTCTACATACAAGTTGAATATTAATGGGGATAGACTACAATCTTGTCTCACACCCTTTTTAACTGATGCTTGTCTCTCATGATTCTTTACTTTTATTACATCCATTTGATTCTTATATAGTTTATAAAGTATTCTTCTATCTCGATATTTTAGACTTCTTTAAAATTTTGAACATCTTGTCTCACCTAACGTTATCAAAAACATTTTTCTAAATCAAATGTCATAACAGTATAGATAACAATCTCGGGATTCTAGCAGCGTCAAATAAAAGTCGAATGGTGACGTTTCGAGAGCCGGCACTGCTCCCATTGTCAAGCCCTGCAGTCGACTTTTATTTGACGCTGCTAGAATCCCGAGATTGTTATCTACAGTGCTGCCGCCGCGAAAACGTTCACAGTTATTTGTCATAACAGTATCTTTGTTTTTCTTAATCCGCTCATAAAGCCAGAACTGCTTCCTTGTACTGCGATTTTTTCCTAAATACAAACTGATCTTCACTTACTATGTCTTCTACTACTCTTTCCATCATTCTGTATATTATTCTGGTCAGTAATTTTGAAGCATGTGATGTTAGACTAATGGTGCGATAATTCTCACATTTGTCGACTTTTGCTATCTTCGGAAGTGTGAAGATTATATGTTTATTAAAATCAGTTGGAATTTCTCCTGTTTGATAAATTTTTGATATCAGCTTGGATAATCTTTCGATTCCTTCTTCCCTGAGGGATGTAAGAAGTTCTGCAGGGATCTCATCAATTCCAACTGCCTTATTTGCTTTCAAGTCATTCAGAACTTTATTAAATTCTGTCCTCAAAACAGGATCTCCTAAGTCATCAATGTTGAGATGGCCTTCCTTTTCTATTACTACATTGTTCAAGTTGTCCCCATCATACAGTTTCTCAATGTATTCCTTCCATTGGTTAGCTCTATCGTCTGAGCCTAAAAGAGGTTTTCCATCGGCGGATGCTCACACATCTTTTCTTTATTTCTCCAAAATTCTGTTCGATCTTATGCATATTATATTTGATTAATGTTTCTGTTTATTTTAATGTACTTCATTTCAGAAAACAGAATATAAATAACCACAGTTCAAAAAGAATATTAACAGTGGTAGTGTGAATTTTTAATTGTATCTGTTAAAGGAGTTTACATCTCAATTACAGTGTATTCTGTGGCACACTGGTCAAGTAGATTCATAAGATTTACACCAGATTTTCCAACTTTCAAAGTTTGAAAACACCTTCCAAGTTGGTACCATAGTTTTTGAGTGAAGCTTGTAGTAACTCTGACACATGCTGCTTGCTTATAGATTTATAATAGTATAAATTATTGAGACCATTCAAAAATAAATAAACATAGTATATGTATGAAATATTTGCTACCTTCACTGATCTCGATCTAAAATGTGTGTACACAAAAATCGGTACAAAATGTTAGTTTACACAAAAAACCAAACCGTAGTGAGTTTTTGAAAAGACACGCGCAGTGCTGTGAAAAATGGAAATTCCAAATACACACACACACACACACACACACATATATATATATTCGTTACTTAGCACCTTTCATTTCATTGTTTAACACTGAGTTGGCATAATATGACGGGGACGCCACCGATATACCATTCTACTGCCGAACCTGTCTCATGACTAAAACTGGATAAGGAAACAAAGAAACTGCCGCGAGGCACTGAAAATAAGATAGGATAGGGAAAATAAACAGTTACCCGTCACTTACCACAGATGAAGGCAGGAGGGCGAAACACGTAAAAACACAAAAACAAACAGAATTACACAATATTTCGACTTTAGTCTTACTCGTGTAGGAGGCGAGACATATGGCAGGGGGAAAGATGTGGTCACATCCGAGCCCGCCACATGAAACATGTGGCGGGCTCGGATGTGACCACATCTTTCCCCCTGCCATATGTCTCGCCTCCTACACGAGTAAGACTGAAAAGTCGAAATATTGTGTAATTCTTTTGTTTTTGTGTTTTTACGTGTTTCGCCCTCCTGCCTTCATCTGTGGTAAGTGATGGGTAACTGTTTATTTTCCCTATCCTATCTTATTTTCATGACTAAAACTGTTATTCATATCGGAAAAAAGTATCCTGTTTCGTTCCTAAAGATGCAAAGTATTTTCTTGCCATCGGTATACACATATAGTCGTCAAAACATTAAAAAAAATATGGAGACTTACTTTCGCACATACAATATTATTAGTTTAGATCACACAAAAACTGCCTGTGGAACCAGTATACTGTGAATAAAGTAAACGGTTAGGGCACTATTCTACCTCCAAAGATTTGCCAGAACATGGTATCCTTACTAAAAAATCCTAGGCTTGACTCAAACTGTGAAAAACAATTCATTGTTTGTTCCCAGGGGGGTTTGAACCCGAAGCCACACAGGAATTTTCCTAAGAAGCAAGCTCGTTACCACTACGCTACGCTACCATTGCTTTCTATCGTTACGCATTATAGATATTATGCGTTTGTCTTTCACAGTTCAGATAGTTTTCATAATTTAATAAAAATGTGTTTTTATCATAGAGAATATAGTATCCCATGTCCATCCTAATGTCAAATAGCAACCCTTTAGCCCAAGAAACATAACAAACATACAGAGAGACCGACAGACAGACAGAATACTTTCACATTTATAATATTAGCATAGATTCAGTCGCTGCCAGCCTCCAACATGTAGCCATCTCACTACTACTGAAGAACGGCCATAGGCTCGAAAATTTTGTATGTGTACTTTTTTTTTTTTTTTTTGTGCGTATCAACACCGCAGGAATCCTCTACTGTGGTAAGCAGTGGCTTTTCTCCTATCCAAATGTTTAATATATATATATTTTTGAGGACTGCTGACAGTAACATGAGCCCCAGCATGTTGAACCTCTAATGGTTGTTTACTCACTGTCTTTAACTTCGGGTAATGTGCAGGTATAAAATAATATTTCTGTTACTGTAAAAAATTAAGATTTATGATTAATTGTTTATCACATAGTTAGATTTTAAATTTTTGTTTTAGTTTAACTGATTTCTTCTTTGGTTACAACATCAAAAAGTCTATTCGTAAAGTAATTGTGTATCAGAAAGAAAGCTAAAATATAGCCACCAGTCACCAAAGTTGAAGGGAGGAGGGAAATAACAAAATGCAGTGATCAAGGATGTTGTGTAGATGATGAACATGAATTTTGTCTAAAGAAACGACAGCGTCATGTAGGAGCAGCCCCACCTGTGGTAAATGCGGCAAGGGGGCACATGAGCCGGGTGTCAGTTGTACGCTACCACAGGTGTGCGTCAACTGCTCCGGAGTAGAGAGTGTTAAGTGTATCTTGATGAGCGCAAGATACAGGAGCTGAAGACCAAAGAGCGGATTCCCTATGGGGAAGCTAAAACGAAGGCCAAGTCGCTCGCCGCTCCAATTTTTGCCACTAGTTTTTGCTAAGATGGCTTCAGCTCCCATCAGGAAACAAAGTACTGCTACCCAGACATCCGTTGCAGACATGAGCACCAGCACAACTTGCTCATGCCAATGCAAATGTGGTGCAAAAACCGCAAAGGTCGTAACATCGAAGACTGCGGACGTCGGTAGTAGTGCATCTGCGACCTCGACCACACCAGCAGCAGTCACTGAAAGTCCACCACCAGCATCAGATGTCAACGCTGCGCCACCTCCAATTCCACCCCGCACTTTGACAGTTGTGGCACTACCATCTGCTATATCTGTTAATGGAGGTGATCAGAAGATCCGGGGTTGGAAATTTAGACAGAAAGACCCGACCCAGTTTGTTAAGTCCCCCTTCTTCGTCTCCTCCCGGACTGCCCAGCAATAGGGAGGGGAAGAGGCAGAGGAAGAAAAAGA